>JBBPCZ010040136.1:0-13352 GCA_037974445.1 Brycinus macrolepidotus
CCAACATCAGTGCCTGACCTCATAAATGCTCTACAGAATGAATGAGCACAAATTCCCACAGAAACTCCAAAATCTTGCGGAAAGCCTTCCAAGAAGAGTTTTAGCCGGAAAGAGGGGACCAGCTCCATAAGTCTATGGATTTGAATGCAATGTCATTAAAGTCCCTGTTGGTGTAATGGTCGGGCGTCCCAATATTTTTGTCCATATAGTGTATGTCTACACACTCGTCTAAGTGCATTAATCTCAGTATGTGTATATTCACACATAACGAGAACATTTCTTCAATATTTGTATTATTGTCCACATTGTATAATAACAGTGCAGACATTGAAGCTTATCTGATTGGCTCAAACATGTTGATGAAGATACATGCTATACACTTACCCGTAGGAATAATGGGAGGATTTAATGAATGTGCGTAAACATTTTCCAGCTTTAAAATAGAGTTCAAAACAAAACCTCTTGTTGGGGGGAAACCTTTTTTCAATAAATGTGTTTTAAATTGGAAATAAGTTCATACACAACTGGGCTGACAGAAAAATCACAACCTAAAAGAGCACAGTTTTCAAATTGTAAGTGCAGCGGTTTAAATTATAGACTACATCAGGGGTCCCCAACTCTGGAGGGCTGGTTTCTAGCACAGTTTGGTGGCTCCCCTCCTTAAACACACTCACTAAACCTGGCAATTAACAGGTTACTTAAACCAGCTGTGTTTCAGCAGGTTAATCACTAAATTGTGCTGGATGACTAGAGTTGGGCAGCCCTGGAATACATCATTAACAACATGTCTTTATTTAGTTTAATCATAATAACATGGATCTTATGAACTTATGGTACCACAGGATGTATGTATGACAATATAACAACAAGTAACTGAGGTCAGACACACTACATTCAGCATTCACGCCTCAGGCCTAAAAGTTAAGAAGGTCTGTGGTCTCTTGCATAAAAATCTTATATGAAAATCGGCCTTAAGTTTACCATTTTTTGGAAGTAAGTAAAATCTCTTTAGGAAAATGTTCACATGTAAAGCAAACTAAATCCACAGTTGTAAATTGGCCTTTAAGTGTAAGTTTCATCACTTTTGAGAGTGCTAGACTATTTGACGTCTGCAAAATGTTAATGTCAGTTTACAAATTTGAATTTATTCCTTAGGCATTTAATGTGACATCGAGTCATACTGTGCCCTAAACTACATCCATATCTATTTTTTCCAAACTTTGCTGATTGTTTAAAATAACACTAGGGTCACACTTAATATAATTTAAGTGTAAGATAATAATAATATAATAAAAATTGATGCATAAAATGTGATGTATTTTTATATTTATACCTACAGTTTTATATTTTTCACCGTGTTCTCTGGGACTTCAACAAAAAAGTCCTACCTTGTGCCGATCTGCAGCAGGTATATCATAATTCTCCGCCCTCAGGTTAGACGCCGCCACTATATAGTCCATGTGGAAATTAAGGTCATCATCCTAGAAAAAGATTCAATTCACAGTTAAAAACAGTTGTATCACAATATCACACAGACAGATTAATTAAACATGAGCTATGGGCTGCCAGATGCCACTCTTTATAGAATTATGATGTTTAAAGTGATGGTTTGAAGGCCTCTTTCATTCTGAATACCACCACCTGTCTGTTTAGACCATGTTTTGTCTGCTGTAATATAATATTCACAGTACCAGATGTTCCTGATTTCTCATGGAAAATACCCAGAGGACAGCTCCCGAGTGGTGCAACTGTCTAAGTGTTGGCAGCAACATCAGGAGATCACGAGTTTGATCCCTGGTGATGACACAGTCATCCATGGCCGGGAGTCCAAGAGAGCACAAATGGCTTCACTCTTTCTGGGTGGGTAGGAAGGCCCAAAATGGACATCTCTCTTCCACTGCACTATTTAATGACATTGCTTTAGAAGCAGTTTGAAAAGATACCTGGAGGAAGTCAAGTTTATTTATATTGCACTTTATCATATACAAAGGTCATTCAATGTGTACAGGAATAGAATAAAACTAGATGCATTTCTGCAAGAAAATGTGAAGTGTCATTGTGTGGTTGCTATAAAACCAGATTCTCACCATGGATTCAAACCAGCAATCTTCTGATTCAGAGGCTGGCATTCTACCACTGCATCACCGGGCATCTTACCAAGCCATTTATGGTTAAGGACAGCTGAACGTGTACCCGCATTCATGGGGAGATTATTTTTAATTAAACCACAACAAACAGTGACACACATCTTTTTTTATATAACTGACCTGAGCTTTAGTGTCTTGAAGTTTGTTCATGAATCTGCTGTGTGTTTTGCTCCGCGTTTGTTTCTCCGCATTTGTGTTTCTCTGCGTTTTGTCCCTTTCCTGCCTTCTTAGCTGTGACAACACAGACTCTCTCTCAGAGACACATTTTGAAGGCGACCCCTATATTACAGAGGGGACTCAACCTCAAAAACAGATTTTTTAAATGATCGATACTCTGCCCTGATCAACCGATCAAAAAGTTATATACAAGCGCACTGCCCCAGATATTAATGGACGTTTTGACGTTGGAACAGTTCCAATATTTCAAAAACAAGGAGGAGAAGAATTCAGCTATAAAAAGTTTCATAATAAAAATAAAACTTAAGAAGAACAAAAGTGTGATTGCTGATACAATCACACAAAAAAAAATTAAAATAAAAGTAATGAAAGAATACATAAAAAAAATAATAAAAGAAGACTGAAAGTGCAAAGGAAACGCCAATATTTAAAAGAAGGCAGAGGCAATATTTTTAAAGCTGGCAACAGTTGCTGCAGGAAGCATGTGTTAGCCTTCAGAATCCCAGTGCTGGTGGTATCATGTGATTGGGGGAGTTGGAGGTAGTGGGTGGAATTGCAGATGACAAAACTGGGAAGAAAATCCAAAAAGAAAATGCACAGGAGGCAAAGAAAACCAAAACATTAGTCAATGTGCCTGATGTAGCTCCTGGAAAGTACAGGTGTTAAATTCAGAAATACAGGAGGTGGGTTTGTCCTTGGCCAGATATATTGTTGTCATGTCAAGTCAAATGCATGACTCTTGCCATCAGCTCCCCATTGTGTCCCAACTTTAATTTCCCCTTTGAGGTGACAGTGTATATGAAGTCATACTGTAATCACACGGATCTCTTAAAGACTCATAAGACCGGGGGGGATTTGAGGGGGGGCATTTTGGCAACCCCTCTTCATTTTGGCTCACTGTCCTTAAGGCACAATGACTAAGGTGACATCACATTTGAAAAGGCAACCACAAAGCATGCCTCTACGTATAACACTGTGTTTGATATCTTCAAGCGGGTATTTGTATGTTTCTGTAGATGTCCTATAATTTTAGTATCACTTTACTCAGAGAAATGAACTTACCAGAGAAATGAAGCTTTAATGAATGTATCATTAAAGCTATAGTTCAGAAAAAGTCAACTTTATCTTTAAACCAAATTTAGTAAATCAGTCAAGACATGATTTGTTGCTGTGAGATTTGTTGCTGTAATTGATCTTATACCCCTCTAAATAACACTGTCCAAACTACACACTCATCTCAATTCATGTCAAGTTATGTAATCTCAAATGGACTTGTTAACATGGTTTCTGATACTGACATTCTATTATTCATCAAAACAGACAAAAGTATATACTAAACTGAGGCCTCAGTATGGCCACTACTACTGTTTGTAGCTATCCAACACGTTTGTCCTTTTTTATAGATAAGTGGATGTCGTCAGGGGTGGAAAAAGTACAAAGAAATTGTACTTAAGTAAAAGCATGGGTGCTGTGTCAAAATCCTAAATAAAAGTGGAAGTATGAATGCAAAATATAGTAGTAAAGTAAATGCAAAAACATACTAACATTTAAACATTCATTCATTCATTCATTCATTTTCTGTAACCGCTTAATCCTTACTAGGGCCGCGGGTACCTCAGGGTCTACGCGCGCGAGGCAGGGACTCACCCTGGGCAGGGCACCAGCCCACCAAGGACATTTAAAAATTAGAAACAAATATATGAAAGTAAAAACAAATGTTTTGACAAACCATTATTTTTGGTTATTTTAATTAGTGTGTGTGGTGTGGTGTTGTGTGGCACTGGTCCCTGCACAATGACACCAAGGCGCGCTTCAGCATCCCCACGGCACATGTGCCAGTTCTGCCGTGTGGGTGTGGTTTAACATGCAGGAAATCAGGGTAAACCCTGGCAAAGAACAGTGCAATTGAAACAGACTTTCTTAGTGAAGTGTTCATTCATCCACAGTAAGGACGGCTGGTTTCTAGTGACATGTTTATTTTATTTGTAGGCTACGCTGGTTTAAGTGTGCTGACACTCCATTCAAAGGTTTTTCTGCCTTTGATGCTACATAAAAAGTGGCAAGCCTGCACAGGTGAATGAAATGCACACATTAGGCATAGCCGTGGGCAGTTTTATTTTACCCTGACATGAATCTGGTGGGGTGTTTTCTAAAAACAACACTTCAAAATGCAATGAAATGGACTGAATGGAAGGAGAAAAGAGGAAAAAACTCCAGATCTTTAAGATCTGAGCATTTTTAAGGTGGCATAACTGTTTTACAAGAGTTAAATTTTCACTTAGAAGATCAACAAGGCATCATTTGATCAGGGGCATCTAAACTTTATTGGCTTTTTTATGACTGTACATTTGTCTCCTAGTTCAGTTTTGCTGAACTGCTCCGTTAACAGTTTGTATGATTTACAGACCTGCTGTAGGGGACTGTAAAACCACTGTAATGGGACCAAACACAGAAATGGTGCATTGAGAAAGCCATGATGTATTTAATATTGGCAACTCGATCAGGCAGGTAGGTGTTGGGGGGGTGAAAGAGTGTGATGAATGAGGGGATGAGGTAGTGTAATGTCGCAATCTGATGCCTGTGGAATGTCCGAAACACACTCATTCTTTCACTATTCACTCAGGTACAACACGCGAGTGGCCAAAGAGTGTGTCACCACTCAAAAGGGGATTAGGATTGAGTTCCCCTCACCCACACAGCCATGCATACGTGCAGATCCATGAACACACACCTAATGCACGCCTGTGTGCATGTGCAGACGTGCTCATATGTGTTAAGAAACGTATGAGGACTCCTTTCATTCTTAGAAAGCATGACGGAAGGATGAAAGGACAGTAAACGTTATTGGTGAAGGGGAATTCCAAGGTTATCCATAGAAAGAAGAGTTCTTTTACTGCTGTAAGCATCCTGACCAGTCACAGTTCCTCTGGGTTATTTTGATGAGTGATATTTAAGTAATGCAACAAAACTCCTTTAATAACATCATTAGTAATAATAATAATAATAATAATGTAATTTCTTAAAGCTATGTATAAATGTAGATTTTTTATTTGTTTTATAAACTACCCTTCTGCACGAGTAAACAAGAATACCAATATACTTCACACCCCATTTTTTATAATTACTCAACAAATTTATAATAAGCTTTCTCACTCTGAATACACTGAAAAACTTTCGAAGTGCATCAAACAACAGAGGCCTCTTTTACATGTTGGTCGTAGTAAAATGGATCAGCATGTGGAATTGGAGCTTTCCCTGTTCTACTCTCAGCTCCAATTCCACATGCTGATCCATTTTACTACGACCAACATGTACATTCATGCATGCTCAGCAACTACTCTCTAATGAGTTAAAGAGAAAAAGACAAAATAAGGATCTGTTTGACAGAATTCATGATTTTACATTGTTTTCAGGTCTTCGTTCATTTTTGTTCTCTTACTACATACACCAGCATGCATTACATATACCCCCCACATTTTCTGTCGCTGCTGTTTCGTGAATATGCGATACATGTGATTTATATATTTGTGTTAAAGTTTAATTACAACAAAGACATTTATTTTTTTTAAAAGTTTTCTTGCATCATTTGAATGAAACGCTACAAAGATATTTTACCAGTGACATTAAAATATCTTTAAAACATTGCTATGGCTTTTTGTCCCTTCTTCTCATCTGCCCAAATTTCCAATGTCTGTTAAACTGAACAGTCACATTCGAGTTCCGTGCTCAGACACAGTTAGCGATCACAGTCCAACTGAATCGTGGCACGCTTGACGAAGTGGGCCCAGACATAGACCAGCTTTGTTGAAGCAATCACACTCGTCAAACAAACTGGACCTTAAGGGTCAAATGTGCTTGAGCACAGTATGGACCACCTAGTATGGGTAAACCCTTAGTTCTGCTCCTGCCTAAAAGAGTGCTACTGTGTTCAAAAGTGTACTTAGAACCATGACATTGTACAACTTCACCCTAGCAGTCCTGGGATTCGAACCCACAACCTTCTGACCACAGGGCCAACTCTCTAACCACCAGGCCACCAGCTACAAAGCTAATAAAGCTCATAAAGAGCGTACCTGAAATTTCCTGGTCATGCCTTGTGCCTCAGACAACACAATATATCACAAGCCAAGTGGAGACAGTGGAGTGGAGACGGTTCTGAGAACACATGGCCTGCTAGTGTACACTAACAGCAATTGACATTTTTGTTTGGTGGCTAACACAAAAGCTAAGGGCTAGGGGGTTAACTAAACTAATTGTTCTCCCACTGACTGTCAACATTACAAACACAATTCCATTACACCACGCTAGACTAATACATGTGAACAATCATAGTAGCACAATTTTAGCTGACAAAAAGCACTGATTCTAGTAAACAGGAATATTAAGTAACAGTTACAGTGAACGGCAGCTGAGGAACACAGATGAGCTCAAGATCATTTAAGGGACACTCCAACCAAAACGAAAACTGACCATGCCTCTTCTAAGCTGATGTCACGATATATTGCAGCGCATATTGCCATCGGAATATGAAAAAAATATCATTGCAGTGATGTCATTTTGTCCCCACTGCCCATGCTAAACATGCTCCAAGCGCAGATACACACAGTGGGGATGGTGTGCAGAACCTTCTGCCTTAGGGGCTGTGGGAGTGTCTGTTCTGTCGTCTCTCCACTGCTTCATAGAGCAAATATGCACACATGTGTCACACCTTTCCACCACGGGACAAAGAGGATCCAAATAAAAACATTCTTCTGGCTTTTCACAAAATTTCTCTCTTCCTAGACGGTCTCCTTCTGAGAAGTGTCCACCAAGAGCTCTGGCTGAACAGTGGACTGTACTGTTCTCTGTGCTCCATTAGGGCTACTTAGGGAAGGAGTTGGATGAGGGTCAGTGAGCTCTTAAATGTGAGAGTGGATAGTTAAGGCACAGTTTTGTGACTCTCTTAGGCCACCTACCTGGCAGTGGTCGCCAAACTGTCTGTTAGTGGCAGACCACATGTAAGTCTTTACATGCACACACACACACACACACACACACACACACACGCATGCATCCTCACATGCACAGATGACCAAAGCTACCTTTTCAAATTCTAGCGGAACCATCCGGAAGTCCTGGCTGGGCAGCTGGAGGCTCAAGAGCTTCTGCTTCAGCTCCTCCAGCTTCGCTTTGTCTGACAGAGGCAGATAAAGAGGTCAGTAAGTTAGTCATTCTATACTCAATCACCTAGAACACATGTAGAGTGCTTTCTTAAAGTCTTTCCATTGCAGTTTTTCTGCTCATGTTATCCCCCTAACATTAATGACTATTCTCATTCAGAACTGAAATCTGGGATACACTAGGCCAGAAACTGTAAACCGAAGTACAGAATAAACTGGGCCAGAAATCATAACTCGAAAAACTTGACAGTACATAAACAGTTTACATAAAATAAACTTGCTAAAATTACAGTAGTATGTATTTTGTGCCACAAAATCCAGTGTCCGACAACAGAAATCGCTTATTTTAACACTGAATTCCATTATTTTTATGTTTTCTTTGACAGTCATTTGTGATCATTTTAAAAACTGAGGTTACATCAATGTGCTTGCAGGGACTTTTACCCCCTTCTACAGAGATATTAAGGCATATCAAGGTATATCTCTTTTATATTTCTTTCCTATTGTCATTTTTATTATCTTTAAACTGATCTGTTATGTGTTAGATTTTTGAATTTTCATATTAGTCCTATTTCATCCTCTTTTTTCTAGTCAGCTGACAAAGTTGAATCAGTTTTTTCAAAACATTACAATGAGACAATAAGTCTCAAAACATTAATTCAGCCGCGTACACCAAATGCAGCTGATCTGTCAAGACATTTTTGAAATCTGAAATTTGGCTTTAGATTTGCACTGGAGTTCCAAGGCTCAAGGAGCTAAACTGTATGAAGTTGTTAAATAATCTCTAATAGACTTGCTTATGTGGCTTCTGACTCTGCTTAACAACATTATCTACAGACATGGATTGAAGCACAGTGCGAAATTATAAGAGTTTTGTCCATACTTATGATAAATCTTATAGATGACTGTATGTCAATGTTTCTCCTCACATTTTTTAAATAAAAGAGCATGTAGACTGTTTAACAGTGCTGAAATTTCAAAATGTCACTATTCATTCATATAATCCATAAATGTTGTTTTGACTTTGTGGCTTTTTTGATGTAACAAAAAGCAGTGCATTTTTATATCTCCACCTATTCAGCCTACAGCAGGTTAGCTGAAGTTATAGGGAGTGTTTCAGAACAGACTGCTTTTTGCCATCAGGCACAATACAGGGCAGCCAATCAGAACTGAAGTCATTTACATATACCAGACTTAAAAGAACAGTAATAACAACTGCCTGTTAAACTCTGAGGTTGTGTAAATATTAATTCTGATGTAAAAATCAATTGTATGGTTTAATGTAAGGTTGGGACATTAAACCATACAAATATCATAAAAATTCATTCTGACTGTTTTTGGGACATTAAACCATACAAATATCATAAAGGGACCTCAGGGATTTAGTGTTTGATTTAGTCATGTAGTTAACATGATGCTAATTAATAGAGAATAAGATTCTACATTGGCCTTGTAGCTTCAGTCCAAATCTAAAGAAACAAACCTCAGACCCAAAACATGGTTTGGATGATTGTGTACATTTGGGCGAAGGGTAAAATTGTGGAAAATCACACTCATCATCCCACTTGCTCACCCTCTTCTCTCCCCTCCTCTTTGCGTTCGGCAAGCTCCTCGTCCGTCACGGCAATCTTCACACCGGATTTGGGCGTGAACTCAGGCACACACACTGCATCCAGGATCTTCTGGATGTCCTCACGGTTCCGCGAACCCTCGATTCCATAGATCTGCCCATATAAGTTGGCTGCAGCCACCACAAAATCCATATAGGTGGTCTATAAAGGTAAGAGAGAGAGAGTCTTTGCATAAACCATCCCTCAGCAGTGCAAAGCAGGGCCGGCCTAATCTAAATAATTACATTACAGCTGGCAGAAGCAAAACAAAGCCAGCCAGTGCGTTTGGAGTGTGTTATCACACAAGTACGAAAGGCTGGAGGGGGAAAATGCTATCTGACAAAATACATGAATGTATGTCAAAGGCACACACAGAGAGGAGATGGGTGGCTCCGGCGAACAGGAAATAACATGGAAAAAACTGTAACACTGTTTTCTGTTAGAGCATTCACTAACAGAAAAAAACAGTTTCAAATCCCAATACAATTCTAATGCACCATACAATTCAAATGAACTTTGTCAATGTTTGAAACGCTGATAACATTGATGCAGTGTTAGAAACAATAGGACAAAAGGTCATAAAGTGCACAATGACCAGAAAATGGCTACAGTATCTGTATGTAGTAAAATATATACAGTATATTTATAGCATGATTTATCCCAGCATAGCATAGGATACAGTCATATGCAAAAGTTTGGGTACCCCTATTGAAATGATTTTCTAAGTGAAAATACATTCACACCATCGACAGAAAACAAACCATTGCACATACTTATTTACATTTACTGCTTATTCACTGAACTTAATATATTGGGGAAGAAATAAACAACATTAAAAGTGGCCTGTGCATTATGGAAAAAATAAAACATACTTTTTTTGCTACTGCTTTGTGTCAGGTCAGAAGTGTGTTTTCTGTAGACTAGTGGTGCCCCAGCTCTAGTACTACAACCGTAAATAGAAATTGCGCACAAAATTTGCAGAAAACTGGTCATTTTTATGTTTTTTCCTACAGAAGAAATGTTAAATCACCAAAACACATATTTCGACCAGGGGATGTTCAAACTTTTGCATGCGGCTGCATGTCTGAGTGTGCGTATTGTGTGTGTGTGCTATCTCGTCAGCAGTTTATCACTAGTGACTGTGGGTAAAAGTCCAGTGCACAGTAGGAGAGAAAAGGTGAGGTGTTATCAGGCGAGAGCAAGATACTTCAGGCATTCGTGTCCTGAGGGGGCAATAGGAGACCCCAAACAGTGACCAAACCAGAGCTTTCCTGGATTAGACTTACATTGGCTGGGTCAAAGGTTAAGGGATGAGGACATCTCTTCGCTCCCATCCAGAAAGGCAGTCCTGAGCTTGTTACCTGAAGACAGACAGCGAGGAGACAACAGTTTAATACTTTGTGTGTTTGCACCTACTATAGTCACTACAGCGGAAAACAAATTAGCCAGTTAAATTCCCATTGGCTTCTTTTATAAGCATGCTTGGAGTAAAATGTAGGGAGATTCATTGAAACTATGGTGGGATAGTGGTATATCCTGCATCAGGGAGAGACAAGGATAAAAACAGAGTATTCATTTATAAAAGGGAGTTGAAACCTGTGAAACTCATAAAAACAACTTAATGCTCAGCTGCTAGCAAATGGAGAAATAAGATCTTGTAGACGCAGTTCACAAACTGATGCTAAAGCAATGACAAGTAGACCGTATGTCTGAAAAGCGCCTGTCTCCAAGCCTTTTGCTCTGTAACGAGTTTATCAGGTGTGTGTGTTTGTGGGTGTGTGTGTGTGTGTGTGAGTGTGTGTTCAACACAGTTTGTCCTGTGATAAAAGACCAGAGGGGGCTGTTTAGAAGAGCAATTGCTGTGGAACCCTTTGATCCGACTGATCTGACAGATCTCCAGCAGAAACATCCCTGATGATGATGTCACCGGCTTATCACTAATCCATCTAATCAAAACCAGAGCAACTCACATCAACTCCACAATGTTTTCATGTTTTCACTTTACTTCACTCTTTCCACTGATTTGGCAAAATTTCTGCATAATTAAATGATGAACGTGTAAACAAAGTCATTCAGAGTGGGTTTGGTGTGAAATGCTCCCACTGGTGGTGAATGGAACCAGATGTCTGTAGAGACCAATGCCTCTTAAGTCTCCCTCACAGAATGTTAACCTGAGATATTGTTTTATAATAGTGTTAAGAAAGTGTTGCACTAAAACATTTTTTTAATCCATTATTGGCAGAGAGATACAAGCAGGATAAAGTAGGGCAAAAATACCTCTGAAGAAAACTTTTGTCCATCATCATTACATCTACAAATACATCATTACATACACATACACATATAAAGGCTCAGAAGACATGTGTTGGTATACTTGTAGGTTTGAATAGTAAATAACTTGGCAATATTTCTGGTGTAGACATTGTGACCCCTGGTTCCATTCATCACCGATGTATAGAAATATGGGTCTGTAACGTTCACCATTTTACACCAGCTCAGATTTAAAGAAGTCAACTGTTTGTGGAGTCTCCCTTTAGGACTAATGAGGAACAAATTACCTTCATATTCTTGACTGTATATTGGTGATCTATTAGACCACCAACTACCAATAGTCGTGTAAACAGAAACAGAAATCCTGAAATTTGAAGCAAGTTGATATACAGTACTATGCAAAAGTCTTAGGCTCTTGTACAAATCATTTAAAGCCATTTATCTGAGCAGTGAGGGACTTTCTGCCAGAAAATATACAAGTTAACATAAGAATAAATACAACAAAGCATTAAATAATATCCAGATTTGTTTTATTTGTTAAACGTACTTTAAGTTTTGTGACCTGGTTAGAAGAACACAGGTTCAGTTCCAGATTTCTCCTCGATGCCACCAGCCTTTGCATGGATTTGTGAAACTCCATCAGCAGCTCCTGATTTAATTTAATGAAGGACTGACTGAGCTGAATCAGGTATTTGAGGTATTTAATGAGAACTACAGTGTAATACTGGGCTTCCATGAGGAGGTCTGGGAATGACTAAGGAAACACAAAGACATACAGAAAATCACTATTTATTATTTGTATATAATCTAATATTAGCTTTTAAAAACATATACTGCTCATCTAAACAGGTTTAAATATCATTTTCACAGGTGTCTAAGACTTTTGTGCAGTAGTGTATATGTGAAATTCACATCAGTGGTAACCTAATGGGCTATACAGCTTTAAAGAGTGCCCTGCAATGTAGTTGAATGGGGCAACTCACATAATACATTTTACCTAAGACCAACAAAAGATGTTATTTTAAGCTTTTCAATCAAATTGACATCTCTTAACAACCTCCAAAGAGTAAAGAGCTCATCTCAGAGCTACACTTTTGCCGTAGGCCATCGTGCCTTTTGTGTCAGTTGAATTAACCACAAATAACACCTTTATAATGGACTGTAAATGATATTCTCTGTTTAAAAGATATATAAACAGCAGAACAGCAAAAAAATGAACACTTGCAGCTTTCTAACACCTGCCATCTGTTTGCGCAATGTGTGTGGCAGAGATATGGATTAGACACACTGATGTCCTAATGCTGCAGGCATGGAACAGCATCCTGTGCTGATACTTGCACACTTGTACTGTTACACAATCACATTCTCAATGACACACACACAAACGGACTCACAAACTCTAGCCACGAAGACCTTGCTTTCCGTGTCATGCAGAAGTGTGTAACAACATTTCAGATTTATTGCGCGTTTGTCTACTGTGGTTTTAACGGAAATGCCACAACTTCTCTGCTGTGGACAGTGATAAGGCTCATCTAGTTTAACACAGATACGCAATAAAATAAGGTTTTTTCAGAAAGCCAATTTATTACTTATGAGCAGAGATGACCTATTTTAGCTTTACAACGAGCCATGGCCTTTAACCAATTTCCTCAAAACGGCACCGTGGTCAAAATAATGACGGATACCTGAGAACTGACACTATTAGAAAGACCACAAAAATACTGTTTACAAACTTACAGTTTAGAGAGAGAGAAAGAGAGAAGCTGAGGTATAATGGAAACAAAGAAAAAGCTGCTTACGTGCCTTTCATGATGTAAATAAGTGTAATTTATAATGGTTTATGGTGTGTGTATGTATGTGTGTGTGTGTGTGTGTGAGAGAGAGAGAGAGACAGAGAGAGAGAGAAAGGGAGTGTGTGTGTGTGTGTGTGTGTGTGTGTGTGTGTGTGTGTGTGTGTGTGTGTGTGTGTGTGTGTGTGTGCTCTCTCC
>JBBPCZ010040206.1:0-13348 GCA_037974445.1 Brycinus macrolepidotus
CTGCGAACGCTGGAGGCGCGGCGGAGGCGGCGCGGATGTGAAATTGGGTGAATTTAGTTATTTTGAATTTCTTTGTATTGTCATAAAATGCTCACTGAGAATTCTGCTTATAATTATCCTCAGGGCACCAAAGTACTGTCCTAATTTTATTAATAAATTTTCTGAAATGTTGTCAGTGATTTCCACAGATGTTAACTCTTTTATCCATATCCAATATCCATATGGACATTCCTAACGACTAATTTTCTAAATTTCCTAAATCCTAAATTCATAATTACTGCCACATTTGACACCTTTAAAGTCACACAGCATGTGACCGACCCCACTTATATCCATGGTCTTAGGCTGGACTTGGTTATCAGTAAAAGCTTCAAGTATTACTTCTCTGAATGTTTTAGATGTGTTTTAGATGTGTTTTAGATGTGTTTTAGATCTGATCATCACTGTGTTTTCTTTGATGCATTGATTTTTCCTATCATCCAAATTAGCTCTAAAGCGTTCAAAATTGGTATATTAATGAAAATACCAGGGCTGTCTTTATGGAATGTCTAACTTTGATCCTGTAGATGCTAGAACTCTTAAAGAAACCATCTACATGCTCCCCGGACATTCTACCTACTAGCTTTTAAAAAAGTGTTTTTAGTAGCTTAGCGCAGTACCTGTTGCATATTGTGAATGGCTCACTGAACTCAGGCGTTTTTCCAACACTGCTGAAAACATCAACCCATGTAAAACAATCTTGGCTTGATTATGGATAGACATCATTCAAGCTATAACAAAGCATTTTGGCACCTTAAAGACATAGCCAAAGAGATTTTAGGCTCTAGTTTAACAACGTGTCACGATTGGAGGACGAGGATGAACAGAACCGCCGGTTAGACCAGTGTAGCGTGGCGGATGAACCCAAACGCGGATGAAAGCGTAAGAGCAGGTAAACCACGTGCTTTGATCTGAGAACGCTCTAACCAAGAGTTAGGATTCCCACCGGAATCCTCGTTCTCACACACACACAGCAGGGACAGAGAGTAGAGGAGAGGGGTTGGTCTCGTAGTACTCACGGTACTGTAGAGCATGGGTTGAGTTGAGGGTTGAACTCAATGACTGAGTGGTGTGTGAATACCGGCATCCTGTTTAAATACCCTGTGACGTGCCTCATTTCCGAATGCCCTTGCACGTCACGTGATTGGTGTGTGTGATAGTATCTCCCCCTCCAGGACCGGCACGAGATGGATCCGGCAGGGAGGATACCCGACGACGGTAGTCCCGGATGAGAGCAGGATCCAAGATGAACCGGCTGGGGACCCAAGACCGTTCCTCCGGGCCGTAGCCCTCCCAGTCGACCAAGTACTGGGTGCCACAACCACGGTGCCGCGAGTCAAGGATCCGCCAGACCGTGTAGACAGGACCACCGCAAATAACCCGGGGCGGAGGAGGAGAGGGAGTCTGGGGAGACAGAGGAGAGAAAAAAACAGATTTAAACTGGGATGCATGGAATACAGGATGGATCCTGAGACAGGCAGGCAGCTGGAGCCGGAAGGTGACAGGGTTAATCCGTTTGATGATTTTGTAGGGGCCGATGTAGCGCGGTGACAGGTTCTTGGCGGCTGTGTGAAGGTGCAAGTTGCGAGTGGACAGCCAGACCCTGTCACCAACGTGGAACAATTGCCCCAGGGGGTGCCGGCACAGATGTTGAGTGGCATAGCAGGTGTTTGATGGCGCTGCGGACTTGCTTCCAGAGGCGCCGGCACCTGCGGACCAACTCTTAGGCCGACGGGACATCAACCTCCGGCTCCTGATGAGTGAACATAGGAGGCTGGAACCCGTAGCAAACCTCAAATGGGCTAAGTCCAGTGGCCGAGGAGGTGAGGAGGTTATGGGATAATTCGGCCCAAATGAGGAAGCTGGCCCAGGAGCGCTGACGATCGGCCACAAAGCATCTCCAGCTGTTGGTTGGCCCGCTCCGTCTGACCGTTAGTCTGCAGGTGGTAACCCGATGATAGACTGCAGGTGGCGTCGATCAGACGGCAGAAGGCTCTCCAGAACCTGGCTGTGAACTGGGGCCCTCTGTCCGAGACAATGTCCCTGGGGAACCCATGCAGTCGGACTACGTGCTCGAGTATGATCTCTGCGGTGGCTTTGGCAGAGGGGAGACCCGGAGGAGCCACCAGGTGTATGGCCTTGGAAAACCTGTCCACTATGGTCAGGATGGTGTTTTTTCCGTTGGACTCCAGCAGGCCGGTGATAAAGTCCAGCACGATGTGTGACCAGGGTCGATGAGGGACCGAAAGAGGCTGGAGGGCGCCAGACGTGGGTTGATTAGGAGTCTTCGCCCTGGCACACACCGCGCACACCTGGACGAATTCCTTAGTGTCTGCCGTCATACTGGGCCACCAAAAGGCGCACTGGAGGAAAGACAGAGTGCGAGAAGAGCCGGGGTGGCCGGCTATGGCAGAGGAGTGAGCCCACTGGAGGACTTCTGTGCGCAGGCTAGTGGGGTGCCTGCCGGAGGGGGTTCCAAGGCCTGTCCCTGGCGAACTCGGTCTTCTAACTCCCACCGGAGGGGTGATATGATGAGGTGAGTAGACAGAACAGGCGCGGGGTCCACCCGGGGGCTCTAGGTCTGGTGCTGACGCGAGAGAGCGTCCGCCTTGGTGAGATAATACAAAATGAAACTGTATCGCTGTTGAGTGGGGTTGAATTTTCTAGAGAAGAAACAGCACGGATGCAGTTTCTGGTCTGGATCGCGCTGGGAGAGGACGTCTCCTATGCCCACATCAGAGGCGTCCACCTCCACAACAAAAGGCTTGGTGGAATCCGGATGGAGAAGGATGGGTGCAGTGGTGAACAGGTGGCATAGACGATGGAAGGCTGTAGTGGCTTCAGGAGTGAGGGTGAAGTGGTTCCAGTTAGGCTTGATGAGGGCAGTGAGAGGTGCCGCAACCGAACTGAAGTCCCGGATAAAGCGTCTATAGAAATTAGCAAACCCCAGAAAGCGTTGGAGCTGCTTAAGCGTTTTGGGTAGGGGTCAATTACGCACAGCATCCAGCTTCTGGGGATCCATGGCCACACCTGGGGAGGAGATGGTAAAACCAAGAAATGTGGTGGAGCGCTGATGGAAAGCGCACTTCTCCAACTTACAGAACAGTTGGTGGGCCAGCAACCTCTTTAAAACTGCCCTGACATGCTGGGTGTGCTCCTCATCCAAGTACGCAAAACACCACCTACCCAGCATGTCATGGAGAATCTTGTTTATAAGTTGTTGAAAAGCCGCCGGACTGTTATACAGACCGAACGGCATTACCAGGGTCTCGTAGTGGCCGGTGGGAGTGATGAACGCTGTCTTCCACTCATCGCCCTCTCTGATGCGGACGAGGTTATAGACTCTCCTCAGGTCCAGCTTGGTGAAGATAGTGGCACCAGAGAGGGCGTCCAGGGCGGTGTTGGTGAAGGGGAGTGGATGGCGGTTCTTAATGGTCAGTTTATTAAGCCCCCGATAATCAACACAGGAGCGAAGCCCCCCGTCTTTCTTCTTCACAAAGAAGAACCCCACGGCTGCGGGTGAAGACGAGGGTCGAATGGTCCCCTGGCGAAGACCCTCGACTATGTATTCATCCATTGCTTTGAGCTCCTCTGAGGAGAGAGAGTAGAGGCGACCGCGGGGCGGTACCGTGCCCAGCTGAAGGTCTATGGCAAGGTCATAGGGACGGTGAGGAGGCAGCTGGACCGCGCGCTGCTTACTAAAGACCTCAGCCAGGTCACGGTACGGGACGAGAACGGCTTCGCAGTTGTAATCGGGGGCCTCGGGTCTCCCAGAGCACGTCTCAGCCTTCGCCTGGAGACAGAGCTCCTGAAAGGTCGGACCCCACTGGAGAACCTTGTGGCAGGACCAGGAAATGAGAGGGTCGTGCTGACGCAGCCAGGGGTGTCCCAGGATGATAGGGGGTGAAGTGAGAGGTGTTATGAAGAAGGTCAGTTCTTCTGTGTGGTGGTTGATGGATAATGCGATGGGGGGTGTCTGGTGAGTAATGGGGCCGGAAGACAGGGGCCGACCGTAAATGGCGGTGATGGAGACAGGCTGAGTTAACGCTTCAGCTTTCACACCCAGCTGACCGGTTAATTTATGATCGATCAAATTCCCAGCCGCCCTCGAATCAACGAAGGCGGTGGTCACGATCCGTTGGTGGCCCAACTGAATGTGTACCTGAAGTATAAACCGGGAAATGGTGGGTATGCAGGAGGTGTGTGCATGAGGACCAGGTGAGTTCCTCCCCCTATTCACCTGGTCTGGCTGTTTCCCGAACATAGAGGGCAGACAGCGCGATGGTGATCGGGGGAGGCGCAATAGGCACAGAGGCCCTCGCGATAGCGTCGCTCTCTCTCTGCATTAGTCAGGGAAGCGCACCCTATTTGCATGGGCTCCCCGGCTCCGGAGGAGTGGGCCTCTGAGGAAGGTGGAGATCTGGTGGAGGATGAAGCTGATTCCATGGTGGTAGTGGCATGAGGATGGGAGCCCGCCGGCGGCAGGTTACGGGGGGGACTGGCTTCGGACGAGAGCTCATCCTTAAATCCATGCGGAGGCTGAGTTGGATGATGCCTTCCAGGGTATCGGGCAGCTCTCGCCCGGCGAGTTCGTCTTTAATGCGGGGAGCCAACCCCTCGTAAAAGGTAGTACGGAGGGCAGAGTCACTCCAGGTAGTCTGTACTGCCAGGGTCCTGAAATCGGCTGTATAGTGACTGATGGGGCGGTCTCCCTGCCGCAGGTGGTAGAGGCGGGAATCCACCTCCACCTCGCTCTCAGGGTGCTGGAAAGCGGTCATGAGCTGGTGGACAAAGTCGGGGTATAAATACCTGATGTCCAAGTCGGTCCTCAAGACCGCTGTAGCCCACTCCACTGCCTGCCCAATGAGGAGAGAAACCAGGAGCGCGATGCGGCTTCTGTCAGAGGGGTAGCGCTCCGGCTGAGACTCAAAAATAAGGGAGAGATTAATTAAAAAGACCTCACACTTGCCATCAATAACATTATATTTCTCAGGGAGTGACATTTTCGTGTGAGGACAGGGAGAGGAAGAGGGTTGGATTGGTGCCTGAGGAGACGGCTGCCTGGCAGACAGAGTGAGGTGCGCCTGCTCCAGAGTGGCGAGCTGATGACGTAGCTCACTAACCTCCTTCTGAAGGTTAACAATGTCGACTGCCTGCCGATTCACTGTCTCCACCAGCCAAGCAAAGTCCGCTGGGTTCACCGAAACGGGCTCAGTCATTCTGTCACGATCGGAGGACGAGGATGAACAGAACCGCTGGTTAGACCAGTGTAGCGTGGTGGATGAACCCAAACGCGGATAAACGCATAAGAGCAGGTAAACCGCACGCTTTGATCTGAGAACGCTCTAACCAAGAGTTAGGATTCGCACCGGAATCCTCATTCTCACACACACACAGCAGGGATAGAGAGTAGAGGAGAGGGGTTGGTCTCGTAGTACTCACGGTACCGTAGAGCATGGGTTGAGTTGAGGGTTGAACTCAATGACTGAGCGGTGTGTGAATACCAGCATCCTGTTTAAATACCCTGTGATGCACCTCATGCCCGATTGCCCTTGCGCGTCACTTGACTGGTGTGTGTGACACAACGTGGTCTAAAGTGTATGGCGTAAGGTCAAACAGATGATTGTGGGCGTGATCAAGTCTATTTTGTTATTTTGACCGCAGGAAAAACAGACTTTCCACCAGTGTATCGTGCAGACGGGCTATCCTAACTCGCTTAATTACCCAGAGGTGTGTCATATAATAAACCAGTCAGAACGGCTAGTCACTTCACCTTTAAAAGGCAGGGGCGCGGAGTCTATGGCGGATCGCTATTATGACGGCAAGTCTACCAGGTAAATTCGATTGGTTTCAGCCGAGGAAACGGACGCGCTCATGCGCAAGCACAGAACATATGGGAGCGCCACGGTTCGCCACGTTGCCAAGGTTAAGCAGGCATGGAAAGAAATAGCAGCGAGTGTATCATCGTTATCTGGCATAAACAGAAAATCCGCACATCTAAATATTAATTAAATTGATTTATTAAATGGTTATATTCATTCATTCATTCATTCACGCACCACCCTCTGTAGGGCTTTCTGCTGCCATATAGTGCAGTTTCCGTACCATGCTGTGATGTTTCCAGTTAGGATATTCTTGATGACTCACGTGTAGAACCTTTTCTGAATGATGGTGGAGACCTTGAACCTCTTTAACCGCCTCAGATGGTACCGGTGTTGTCTGGCTCTGGCAGTGTCCGGTGGGACACTGTGTGAGAGTATGCTGTGCGCGTCGTGGCTGCCACTTCTCACCGGCTTTTTGGCTTTTTGCTTTTTTCTACGTTGTGTAACCTGTGTTGTCCCTCAGCTTACATTTTTGTGGACTTATCCTCTTTTTTGGACAGCTATAGGGAATACCTTGACCGCTATTACTTCATTCCCATGCGAGCTCTCGTCCGTCTCTCTGCGGCCACCGCAAGCTTGGAATGACGGGAGGAATGTTAAATTATATAGCCGAAAAACTGAAGAAATTCAACAACTCCAAAATTCTATCATGCACTGAAGTGCTTAAACAGCTTGGACTTCTTCGCCGACCATGCTACACCCACAGAAGCTCCCGCAGAAAGTTTGTCTACTCACGGTCTGGACATAACGCCATTCCATCCCTATGGACAGCAACACACACTGTCGCACCTCAAACACGTCATCAGAGCATGCCTACCATTTGGACTATTAGAAACCACGCTTACACGGGGGCGGCACTGCCCATGGGGCGGGACTTAAGACGCGGGGTGGATTTTAAACTACTTCGACCAATACTGCGGCACATTCCTTCTTCCAGTATCAAAATGGAGCTATTTAATGTGCAGTGTCTTATAAACAAATCATGCCTCATACATGAACATATTTTGGAAAAGGGGTTGGATCTGATTTGCCTTACAGAAACCTGGCATAAACCAGACGTTTTTTCTGTTTTAAATGAGTCCTGTCCTCCTGGGTACTGTTGTCTCCAGAAAGCCCGTAGCACTGGTCGTGGTGGTGGCTTGGCTGTCATTTACCGCTGTGAACTGGACCTGTCCCCTTTGCCCCTCCCTGAACTGTGTTCTTTTGAATGCTTGGCTTTTAATTGTAAACCACCCTTCCCCATGACAATAATTCTAATGTATTGGCCACCTAAACCAAACCCATCTTTCATCACAGAGATGTTTAATCTTCTCTCCATATTTTGTGTAACCTCTGCCAATACTATAATACTTGGAGACATGAACATCCATGTCACTTCACCCTCCTGCCATCTTGCTGGTGATTTTCTCCAATTACTGGACTGCTTTAACTTCAGGCAACATGTTGACATACCCACACATTCACGGGGGCACACTCTTGATCTGTTCATCACAGATTCTGCCCCGGTCACAAATGTGTCTGTATATGATTTAGGTGTGTCAGACCACAAAGTAGTCTCTATAGATCTGCCATTTTTGGCCTCCAGCACTAGGCCAAAATGGCAAATCTGTTTTAGGAATTTGAAGAACATTCAACCAGAAGTCATTTTAGATGACCTGCTACATAATCTTCATTTTTCAAACTTTATCAGCAAATTGATGCAGTGGAGTATTACAACAGAACTCTTAACAGTATTTTGGATCGCCATGCCCCTGTAAAAACAAGAATAGTTACCTTGTCTCATACAGCCCCATGGTTTACAAGGGGCCTACGAAAACTGAAATCAGCTGGGCGTGCCATTGAACGGCGTTTCAAAGCTTCAGGTCTCGCTGTTTACAAGTTGGCTTATAGAGAACACCAAAAAGTCTACTCGAAGTCCGTTAGAGAGGCGCGGTCAAGGTATTATTCAAATTTTATTAAAAACAGTCCTGGAAACTCTAAGCAGCTGTTATCTACCATAAAGCCACGCACCCCCTCTCCTACAGAAGAGATGGAGGAACACTGTAATAACTACTTGAAATTTTTCAAATTGAAAATTGATTCAATCCGTACTGCTTTCTCTGCCTCCTCCACTCTACCTGACCTATCTGTCTACTCACAGTATGAAATTACACAGCCCCTCAACTGTTTCCCAAATGTCTCGCAACAAGTCCATCATTAGGAGGGTGAAATCTTCCACGTGTGCTCTTGACCCTTTTCCCACAGTCCTAATAAAAACAAACATTTCTGCCATAAGTCAGTTGATTACCACCGTAATAAACCAGTCCTTGCAGATGGGACAAGTTCCAACAGCTTTGAAAACTGCAGTAATCAAGCCGATTCTGAAAAAGCCAACTCTGGATCCAGATGTTTATTCCAATTACAGGCCTGTTTCCAACCTTCCATTTCTTTCTAAAGTTCTGGAAAAAGTGGTTGCTGTTCATCTTCAGGACCACCTCAAACATAATAACCTTTTTGAAAAATTTCAGTCTGGTTTTCGCCCTGCACACAGCACAAAAACAGCTCTGGTCAGAGTTACAAATGAGCTTCTGATGGCAGCTTATACTGGCTCACCCTCCCTTCTTCTTCTCCTTGATTTGTCATCTGCATTTGACACCATTGACCATGGCATACTCCTCAGCCGGCTACATTAAACCTTTGGTCTCACTGGCACTGTTTTTAGTTGGTTCAAATAAAATCTTACTGAGAGAACAGAACACGTTTCTATTGGAAACAGAAGATCCCGGACATGTGGTAACCTGTGGAGTCCCTCGAGGGTCGGTCCTTGGCCCCCTCCTTTTCATTCTATAGATGCTCCCCCTTGGTTATTTCATCAGTTGTAATGGAATCTCATTTCACTGCTATGCTGATGACACACAGCTTTACCTGAAGACAGACTCTGCAGTTCTGTCTTCACCACCACCATCTTCAGCCTCAGCGTCTATATCAGCATTAACTGCCTGTCTTGAGATGAAGGAGTGGATAACACACAATTTCCTCCAGCTAAACAATTCAAAAACTGAGGCTATGCTAATTGGCACCCCTCATCAGGTCAAGACATGTTCCATAACAAGCGTAACCTTCTCTGGTCACAAAATTCCCATCTCCTCAGAAATCACCAACCTTGGTGTAAAATTTGACCCTCAACTTTGAAGCCCATATTAACCATATCTGCAAGACCTCATTTTTCCATCCGAGAAATATCGCCAAACTTCGTCCAACCCTCACTCTGATGGGTGCTGAAAGATTGGTCCACGCCTTTGTCTCCTCCAGATTGGACTACTGCAATGCACTCTTCATGGGGATCCCTGGTAAGAACATCCAGAATCTGCAGTATGTGCAGAACAGCGCAGGAAGGATCCTGATGAGAGTGCGGAAACATGAACACATCACCCCCATTCTCTACTCACTTCATTGGCTTCCTGTCTCTGCAAGAATTGAATATAAAATTTCCCTTCTAACTCACCAGTGCATCCATGGTTGTGCGCCACCCTACTTAAAGGAGTTACTCACTCCACTGACTTCTACGAAATCTCTCCGTTCTACAGCCTCAAACTGCCTCTTACCCCCCAGGACTAAGCTTCTCTTCTGTGGAACGTCCTCCCAGAACATCTGAGGAAAACACAATCCACTGACTGCTTTAAAAAGGACTTAAAACATTCCTTTTTAACAGAATTTACTCTTAAAAAGGACTATAAACTCTTCTTAACTTAATTTATCTATTCTTTGGTTTTCATTTCTGGATAACTTGGTTTTTATTTGAAGCATATTAATTTGGGTTTATATGATTTTTAAAGTAATTTATTCTCTTTGTAGCACTTTGAGATTTGTGTCAAATGAAAAGTGTGTAACAAATAAAATGTATTATTATTATTATTACATCACTTCATCAGGCCGTCCACCTCACTCCGGTAGGCCCTTTCATAAAACTTCATAATGGAGTTGGTGGTGTGTCTGGTAAAGGGGGCATTTGGCTGACGCTCTTATCTAGAGCGACTTACAATCATTCGTTACAGGGACAGTCCCCCTGGAGCAACTGAGGGTTGAGTGTCTTGCTCAAGGACACAGTGGTAGAAAGTGGGGTGCGAACCTTCGACTTTGTGGTTATCGGGGTTCACAGGCAAGTGTTTTACCCACTAGGCTACTACCACCCTACTGTCTGGTCACACAGTCTGAGGTGTAGAGGGAGTATAGAAGGGGACTCATCCCTGGGGGGAACCTGTGTTGAGTGTGAGTGTTCAGGAGCACACATCACCCACTCTCACTGTCTGTGATCTCCTGGTCAGAAAACTGTACACCCAGCTGCACAAGGATGTGCTGAATCCCAAGTCCTGGAGCTTTCCCAAGAGGGTGTGAGGGATTATGGTACTGAATGCTGAACTGTAGTCGATGAACAGCAATCTCACATAATTTTCACAACCCTTATCGAGATGGCTCAGTGTGGTGTGCAGGACCTGGGCAACAGCATCCCTGATGGATCTGTTGTTCCGGTATGCAAACTGCAGCGGGTCGAAGTTGGAGGGAAGGACGTAGCAGATATAGTGCTTCATAAGTCTCTTAAAACATTTCATCACCTCTGACGTCAGGGCTACTGGACGATAGTCATTGAGGCTGGCTGGGCGGGTGTTCTTCGGTATAGAGACAATGACTAATTTTTTAAAGCAAGTGGGGACCGTACACTAGGCCAGGGAGGCATGGAAGATGGTGGTGAATAACGTGGCTAGTTGATCCACCCACACTCTCAACACATGACCCGAGATGCCGTCTGGTCCCGCCACCTTCCTGCAGTTCGTAGCCCTCAGAGCTCTCCTCACGTCATGGTCTGAGAGTGTCAGCAGTACCGGCTCAGCAGGAGGGGGCGGGTGCAGCTCGCAGATCGGCCTCGGCAGCAGACACCTCGAAACGCGCGAAAGCCAGCTCCGGGTTGGCGTGTGGCTTGTAGTCCATTATTGCTCTCAGTCTGTCCCACATGCACCAGGAGTCACCATGCTGGAAATGCGACTTCACTTGGTCCCTGTAGTGCCTCTTATCCACTTTTACAGCCTTCCTCAGGCAATAAGAAGCAGCGTTCTAGCCTGGAATGTCGCCCAAAGTGCAACCTGTGGTGGTCCGTGCTTTGAGAGCGGTGCGAACAGTCGAGTCAATCCATAGTTTCTGATTGGGGAAGGTTCGAACCGTTCCCGTGGGAATGATGGTGTCGACCAGAGTGCCGATGAAGCAAAACACTACGTCCATGAACTCATGATGTTTGCGGAAGTGGACTGGACAACATCCCAGTCTACATCACCGAGCGCGTCCTGCAATTGAGTATTCCAGCGTCTGACTTCACCGGAGCTTCCTGGAGAAGTCCTTGTTTATATACTGGTGTGAGAAAGATGGCGGCGTGGTCCGATTTCCCTAAAGCCGGTAGGGAGATGGCTTTGTATACCCCCTTGAACGGACTGTAGAAGTGGTCCAGTGTGCTGTCTCATCTGGTGGGGCGGGGAGTTCTGTCCGAGCGGACTACAGAGAATGATTCCGACTGAGTTACCGCGTGATCCAGCACGGAGCTGGTCAGCCAAGTTTCGGTCAGACAGAAGATGTTACAGTCCCTGATGTCCGGCTGGTACCTGGTCCTCGCCCTGATATTGTCCAGCTTGTTCTCAAGCGACTGGTCTTTGGCTAGAAGTATGCTGGGCAGGGGAGGACGATGTGCTTTGGCACGCATCTTGTTCTGGGCTCCAGCTCATCGACCCCGGTATCACCTTCTCCTTTGTCTCTGGGGACCTTGGGGGTCGCTGCCCGCGTCTCAGAGGATCTCCTTCGGCCATGTCGTTGTGTCAATTAAAACAGCAGCAGAGGTAAGAGAAATGCATTGTCCTATATCAAAAAGTGTGCAAAAGTTATAGTGAGTTAGACTTTGAGCACCAGGAACAGAATGTGTGATAAAAAAACATAGATGACTCTAAAAACAAGCACAGTCGTAGCAGAGCTGCCAGGACTGTGGCCGAACCCATAATGGATTAAATTCATATTTTCTGTAATCAGTCTACACACAATACTCCACATTAACAAAGCAAAAGCAGGTGTTTCCAGTGTTTTGTTAAATTATTAAAAATAAAAACTGAAACATCCCATTTACATAAGTATTCAGACTCTTGACACTCTGGTGCGTCCTACTCCTTTCAGTGGTCCTTCTACAACTTGCTTGAACTCCACCTGTACCAAATTGAATTAATTAGACATAATTAAGAAAGGCACACACCAGCCTATATAAGGTCCCACGGTTGATGAGTATATCACAGTGAAAACCAAGCCCTGAGATCCAGAGAATTGTCAGCAGACCTGCGAGACAGGATTGTGGTGAGACACAGATCCGGGGAAGAATACAAGAAAATTTCTGCAGCATTAAAGGTTCCCAAGAGCACAGTAGCCTCTATCATTCTTAAATAGAAGAGATTTGGAACCACCACCAGTCCTAGATCTGGCCACCCATGCAAACTGAGTGATCGGGGAGGAAGGGTCTTGGTCAGGCAGGTAACCAAGAAACCAGTGGTCACTCTGAGTGAGATTCAGAGATCATTTGTGCAGATGGGAGAACCGTAAAGAAAGACAGCCATCATTACAGCACTCTACCAATCAGGCATGTATGGTGGAGTGGCCAGACAGAAGCAGTATCTCACTAAAAGGCACATGACCACCCACTGGGAGATTGTCAAACAGAGGCTTATGGTTTCTTAGACTATGATAAGCAAAATCCTCTGGTCTGATGAAACAAAGTTTGAACCATTTGGCCACAATTCCCAACGATGTGTGGAGAAAAGCAGGCACTGAGCAAAATCTAATTAATACCATCCCTACAGTCAAACTCGGTGGTGCAGCATGCAGTATGTATTAAAGATTATTGACATTAGTGTCTTATGGTATACTGGAGCTTGCTTGAGAGTAATGTGTATATAAAAACATAAAAATGATCATACACGGAACATAAATTATATATAGCATTTGCCTGTGTGCATGAATTACCATTTGCTACAAAATAATTTGTTTAATGTGAAGAAATGTAACTCTTTTTGAGTAGTAAGTGCTAAATGAATATTCCAACTTTTATGTATCCCATTAGGTTTAACTTAGAAAAACAGAAACTGTTCTAAAATTGGCAGACTCATTTTTGGTCTTATACTGATTTTATATATGCTATGTTCTTTTTTTTATGTTCTTTTATTCATTATTTTTATTTATTATTTGTCTTCTTTTGCATTTTTTTCATTTTATGATCTGTTTTACTTGTCTGTAAGGTGTCCTTGAAAAAAAAAAATCAAATCATTGTCATGTCGGGCTCCCTGAAAGGACGCACTGCAGAAACAGAGTTAGGAAACACAAAGTCCTTTTATTGAAAGTCCACAGCACATATGAGCTCACCGAGCTCC
>JBBPCZ010040282.1:0-13344 GCA_037974445.1 Brycinus macrolepidotus
GGCACACCTGTGCAATATTCATGCTGTCTAATCAGCACCTTGATATGCCACACCTGTGAGGTGGGATGGATTATCTCAGCAAAGGAGAAGTGCTCACTGACACAGATTTAGACAGATTTGTGAACAATATTTGAGAGTAATGGGTCTTTTGTGTATGTAGAAAATGTTTCAGATCTTTGAGATCAGCTCATGAAAAATGGGAGCAAAAACAAAAGTGTTGCGTTTATATTTTTGTTCAGTGTTATATCACCTAAATACTGTAATTGCTTTTAAAGTGCAGATTTCCCAATGACCTTCTTCAGCAAAAGCACTGTATAGGCATGCATGACCCAGAGGGATATACCACTTAATGGCATCAGCACATTTCATGGTGCATTTAATATGGATTTCGATCTTAAGAAGGCACCAATCTGTGCAGCTTCAGACATGGCTGTGTTTCACACATTCCCTAAAAAAGTGTCTAAAGTCAAATATTAAAGACCTCCAAGAACACCATATCATTATTTAATTAAATCTGGCCCAATTAACCTTGCACTCCTTTTTCTGGAAAAGGTTACACTCCATGAAATCGATGGACAGTGAATACCAACACATGGGAGATAAATGGGAAATGCACGCATGCACCTGGAACACCAGCCCTGTCACACCTGATACAGTACATATTTCATCCAGATTATATTTAATAATTAATAATTCAATTGATAATGCTTTATCTACAAAATACTTCAATGCTGATGTACTGTAGAGCTGCACAAGTTATTGCTAATCACTGCCACAATATTGGCTTGTGGAATAATTATATTTAGGCCAAAATAATCAATCATGCCACATTACTACTTTTTAACATATTGCGTATAACAATTTTAATGTATAGCAATTTAATCACACAATTCTGGACTCCAATATTTCTTCATTTTTATTTCAGCTTAGTGTGCTGCTAATTGTGTGAGACCTGTAAAGTTGATTACTTAATCAAATAATCTAATGTAACTCATAAGTAGGTCTATTTAGTAAGTAAATCTCCAGGAAACATGTAAGATCCTGTACTTATTGATAAGTTAATTACTGAGTTGTAACTGGATGGTTCCTGCATAGATTTCTGTTCAATAAAACTGTTACGAAGTCACAAGTAATTTCTCAATATGGTGCAGCCCTACTACACAGTATTAGCAGAGCATAGGGGTTGATTCTGAATAACCTGCTGATAGTGACTTTTATGAACCTTGTTACTTCAGGTGCAATCACCCTTAAGTTATGCAGTATGGACTAAGGCCCAGGATTAACCAAGTTGACATTATAGAACCAGCTATGTTTGACTGATAACCTTCTGTCATCTTATCGTCGCCTTTCATCTACGAAAACTTTGCTACTTGCACTAGTGTTAATCTATACTTTGTGTGTGCTGTTCTCTTTCTTTCTTCTCTTGCTTTTTTCCCTAATTTGTGCGCCCTTGCAGCCGACCAAACACTGATGAGAACTAACTAAAATCAAAGATTCCCTACACAAAACACTGACTATGGGTGACTGTGGCATGCACCAATGGGCAGCAATGGTGTTCCTCAGCAGGGTGGGCCAATTAGTATTCCCAGAGATGAGAGCACACCAGTGGTCAGGGTTCAAGTTAATGGAGCATATGGATGAAACCCACACCAGAGACACAATTCACGTGATTACTTAGCTGAAAGGTCTTAATAAGGCAGGGTCAGGCATGACATTTTAACTACCTTTACACTCACCCCCAGAGAAACAGACATAACAGAATGGAGCCCAGTTCTCTATATTATGGGTAAATTTAACTCAAGGGCCAAAATAAAGTGAGCTGATTAAATTAGGAACACTAATGTAGAGAATACTTGCTGCACTTTGTAACTCACTCAAGGCTGAACCCAATCTTACTTAACCTTCATCTCAGGGCTAGTTCTGAATTTGTTTTTCAATTCCAGTGCTTTAATATTTTTTTTGATTTTCTGAAAAATAAGACAGTTTTAGTAACTGAACTCTATTTTAGTTCTTTTTTAGTAATATTTTGGCAGAATCATGGCATACTCAAAGTACAGTATGTTCAAAGGTTTGTGGACACCTCCTCATTCAACATTTCATCTGAACGCAAGAATAAAGGAAGGGAGTTTGTCCTCACTTTGCTGCAGAAACAGCCTCTACTCTTCTGAGAGCCCTTTAAATTAAATCTTTGAACATTGCTGTGAGGATTTGATGGCATTCAGCCTCAACAGCATTAGTGAGGTCAGGTACCGATGCTGGATGATTAGTTCTCGATCACTCGCAAAACTCTAGCTCATCCCAAGGGTACTGGAAGGTGTTTCGGCACTCCAGAGAATGCGCTTTCACTTTTCCACAGAGCAACGAGTCAGACGCAAACTAGAGGAAGCAGCATTTGCTAAACATTAGAATGCAGGTCTTGTACAGTAAATCTGGTCTTTAGTGTAATTCTAAATTTGACTCTTTTCTCTCTGATGAATTTGACTTATAAATGCAAAATTAGCACAACAGTGAATTCTGCTCAGATAGGTTTGCTCTTTGATATTTAAGGTTAGACAGAAGGAAGGAACTTCTTGACATCATTTATGCACTAAAAACATGAAACTGTTTGAAACGACAGTGGACATTAAAGTTTTAAATTAGTTTTGCAAACTGATGTTTTTATTACAGTAAAGAAGTATGTTTTCACTGTAGCCACAGTACATTTTACATCTCTAAAGATTTATTTATTTCATCAGAGAAACAATAAAAAGCAACTGAGGTGGGAAGTAAATTTCTGTGCATGTTTTATTGATCAATTTATTTAATTAGGAAGCAGATTGGTTTTTAAGTTCATTGCATGTACATCACAGCATATGACAGCACACCGGGAATCAGTTCTTATTCTCTAAGCTGTTTAACAATTACCTATAATGAGCACTATTCATGGAAGAATTTGATTTTTTGTTTGTTTGTTTTTCTTCCTCTACCAGTATCTCTCAGATCCATGTGTTACAGTGATTATCACAGTGGAGCAGAGTTAAAACCCCTTTAACTGTGGTAACATTGCTGTAAAGCAAGGCAATATGCTCGAGTAGCATACAGATTTTATGCAATGGCAAGAAAATATAATAATAATAAAACACCCCTCTGTTCTGCCATGACACTTTAAAAACATTCTTTGTACAGTGCCATTCAAAAACCACTTTAAGTTTACTAAAGAACTTTTCACCTTTAGGGAACTGTTTTTGCAAATGAAATGTGAGAGCCCAAAGAACATTTCTAAAGTCACGTGAACCTCCAGATCATATAAAGATTCTAAATAACCATTCAAAACTTTTTATAGTTGGTTAATTCTTAGAATATCTGCAGCTACATGAGAAACTGCTGAAACAGAAAAGTGCATTTTTTTCCCTTGTGGGTCATTACGCTTTCTAGTAATAAACACATGAGTAATAAACACATTGTCAAAGTTAGAAACTTTACATGGGAATTAACAGGAATATATAGGCATTAATGAGAATAAACAGGGAACTTAATAAACAGGGAACTTAAATGTAGTTGAAAAAATACATCTTGTGGCATTATCTTGGTTAAACCCCCAGATCTATTGCAAATTCAGATGAATTTTTACCCAGCACTGTGCATTCCTCAATCACATGCACAGGTCATTTCCAGAATCTTGCACACTTCAGCAGGACTGTTGAAGCCACACTCATGCATTTGAGCCCTAGGTCTACATCCAGTCAAGTAAGTTTTGGTGATATTACTGGGGTAAATATATTTGATTACGGTATTAATGTTTAACTAGGAAATACTAAACCAAAATATACAGTAGCTAGCTATTCATCTATTCATCTAGTCTATTTCTATTAATTTATCCAGCATAAACTATCAAATATATTAAAGAACATTCCAATTGTTTAGATAACTTTTTATATATCTGTGTATGGTAATGCATTAGTGTTTTTACAAGCTTTTTTCTCATCTCATTCTTGTAGGATCAGAATCCTGGTTTTATTTCATATGCAAACACTGATCCCTTTGGCACCCCAGAAAGGGAGGGGGGGGCGGTCAGACCCCAGAGACACCAAGTCATTCGCAAGGAAGCCTGGCCTGCGTCACTGTTGTCTTCAAAGGGAGATGGACACTTTGATTGCCTTAACTTAAACACAAAGGACAATAAACTGCTTTCAAACTGACCTCCGCTTGAACCCCCACTCTGGATTCCACAAAGAGAAGACAGAGATCCTTGAGGAAAATGCATTTCATTGTGTTTAAAATTTGCCTTTTATAAGTATTAAAGTGTATCAAGTAGTTAGCGATCTTACGTGTAATCCCAAAGTTAATTTTCTTTATTTAGCCCTTAATTTCTCTTAACAGAATTCTTGTATGCATGCTTATATGTGAAAATCTGAATCTGTGGAACTCTCGGAAAGAAGATACTGGTGTTTGGTCTCGTTTTGATCAGAAACTAAAACTAACAAGGTTTGTAATAGCCATTTCACTTAAACACATGTACTTAGTAGTATAAAAGTGTAATACCAATGCCTGACAAGAGTCATAAATCACTGCCTGTGAAGCCAGCCACATGGTCCCAGGGCTAAGGATTCTTTGATTTTAAACTAAAATTTAAAAGTTTAGAAGCATTGGTGAAGTCAGAATGGGTTTTGATAACTAACATATCAACACAATCAGAATGTTCACTCATTTGAAAGTATATCAGAATAACTGTGGTAAAATTAGACCTGTATCTGTAAATTAAGCCATAGTTTGATATTGCTGAAGGGTATATTGTCATGTCTGATCTCGTTATAAAGCTCTGTTCATCCTGACAACGGAACTGCAGGTTTTAATATACAATTGTGGACTGTACAAAAGTTATGGAACTTTAATCCTGTCAACAATGAATTCCATACTTGGAGGGGAGGTCATAAAACCTCCTCCTTTCCTTTCTGCATGCCAAGAGGGCTCGCTGCTGATTGGCCAGCTGTGAGAAGGTGGGTGCTAAAGTGTCGCCCACTCTGTCTACTTAAACTGAGACTTTGAAAAAGAAAATTGCTTCGGGACCGGAACGAACTCGCCACTCTGCTCCACCACCGCTTCCAAATTCAACAGCCGAGACTCCACTCCAACATCGCTGAAGACTCCCAGGTCAACAGTCGACACTCCTCGTCAGCACCGCTGAAACCACAAGCTTCAAGACCCGTAGCTGAAACCCTCCTGCACCAACGTTGAGACTTCAACTCCCCCTGCGCACCAGCGGACACGTAAAATGCTTCTCTCTCATTTTGATAATGTTGGTGCAAGGGTGATCATATGCTGATTAATGTAATTCCTTCTTTGAACGGGGTTGTGTTCCTTGTTTCATCATGGTCACTGTCCAGGGACGTTTGAACTCTTTCAGTTGATAGTCAGTTTCAACCCATAATACCAGTATCGGTCATTACTCTTTCATCATTTCTCAAGTTTAGTTGGTGTATGTTTATGTGTGTTTTGTGTTTGTCTCACGTAGTCAATAAATGTCATCTTATTGTGATCGGCGCTCTTTTTGTTCGAATCTGGCGAAATCACTGCTCAGCCGATACGCACCTATGCTCGCAAGGTAATCAGAATTGACCCAACTAATTCCCCTATCTAAAGCAAAGTTCTTGTTAACTGCGCAATTAAGAAGAGCTTATAAAGTTAATTAATGTATTCCTATTGAATTACTTCGCTGGATGAGTAATTCAGGGAATTACTTAAATAACCCTGTTTTGATATAAGTCTCTTAATTAATTAATTGATAAATATAGTGGTAAATCAGCCCTAAGCTATTTCCTAAATATTTATCTGGTGGAGAATCAATTATAAGCTACATTTCCTACATTCTACAGAACAATGCCATATGCACTGATGTGACATTTAATTCCAGCCAATGTAGAAGATTTGTGCATTTGCAAATACTGTGCAAAGACCTATGTTAAGAATGCCACAAAGATGATGTAGCATGTAGCTAAGAGCCCAAGGTTTCCCCAGGGCTCAAAACAAGCAATTCTTGACAAGAGCTCATCAAAATGTCTACCTGACAAAACAAAATGCTTATATGTGTTTGTATACGATACAGTTCATAAAAATTCCAGTAAATTCCCTTTAATAACCATATAATCTTGTTACTTCCCATGGAAAGTATCCACCTTGGAATAGTTCCAGAATTCTCCCGCTCAACTTCCCATGGAAAGTTTCTGTTAAGTTTACAGAAATTTACAGGTAATTTTCCACTCTTTTGAAACCCTATGTAAGAACCTTTTTAACAGACTCACTAATCCCCAGATCCAATATTGTCAAAGCTACAGCAAAATAATGTCTCATGCATAAGTCAGTGTATTTATAATTTGAAGTAACAGCAGAGCATTTCACACCAAACCACATTCTTATGCCTCTAGAGGCCGCATTCTTAGAGGCCAATATCTGTTTCCATTGACCACCACTGTGAAAAGTTCTGACTCGCTGAGTGTCTCCAGCACGGAGCATCTCAAACCAAATCCACTCTGGACCTCTCTGTTTACACCTTAAATACTTCCATTATGGGGGGATTTTGGAAGTGAAGTAGAGATAAAGTGGAAATGAAGTGGCCGTCGAGCAAAACCGTTTGAGAAATCTCCTTCTCAAAGGAAAGCATTTTAGCCTTAAATAATACGTAATGGACAAGTGTCCTATATCATTTCTTCAGAACAACATAGCCTATAAGATACAAATATTATTTTTATAATATGATAAAAATATTATTTTTATAATTCAACTATTTGGAACTGACCAAAAAAAATCCATTCATTTCTCTCTTTTTTTACTGCAAAAATCATTTGAGATCTCTGGTTCTACATGACAGATTATCATGAAACAAAACGTCCTGTGATAGCCTCCACTGTCGACCCAAAAGCTCCAAATAAAAGCTCCAAATAAGGGCATCCTTTTGTACATGACTGTGTATTAGCAACGGTGCACTTATTTTTTTGAGGGTTAGTCGAGTAAAGGCTCAAAAATAAACACAATTTTCATACACAGGCACAGACGAAAACCAGAGGTGCGGGGGGAGACGCATGTGTGCACAGAGACAAAAAACATCTCGGAAAACAAGTGAGAAATCTCTGTTTAGCACAAAAGTCTCTGGTTAAGTTAACCTGTGCCCCTACCACATTTTACTGACCTACAGACACAGTCTACATTCATAAGAGTTAAGATACGGTCTTAAATCGGCTAAGGTTAGGAGCTTAGCTAAATAACAATGCCAAAACAGACATTCACACGCTGATTATTTTTAGTAAATAACAACAAATTCAAACGACTCATTTTGAACGGCATTAATAACAGCAGAGAAGTCCACTTGAGCAAAAGAGGGCTAACACACTCAAGCTAACACTCATTTTGCTGTTCTAACAGCATGTCTTCACGAAAACAGGGCAAAAACATCACATAAAGTGAGAGAAAAATCTCTGTTCAACACAAAACTCACTGATTAAGTTAACCTGTCACCCTACCACATTTTACTGTCCTAAAGACATTATCTTCACCCAGACGAGTTAAGATACAGCCTCAAATTGGCTAAGGTTAGGAGCTGAAGCAATCACACTAACTAGATGCATGTCCACAAGAAAATGCAGAGTATGATTGCGCGGTTGCTATGGTAACTGTGGTTGTTGCTAGGTGATTGCTATTATTGTTCCTAGGTGGTAACAATGGTACTGCAGGTGGCTGCTACGGTGTAGCTAGCTGGTTGGTATGGTGTTGCTAGGTGGTTGCTATAATGTTCTAATTGTTCCTTAGGTGTTTACTGTTAGGTGGTTTCTATGGTTTCACAGATGAGAGTTAATGGAACAACATTGGTCAAAAAGAGAGGGGTACCAATACTTCACAATCAGAGGGGTGCCAATACTTTCAACCAAAGAGCACATTTACTTTCAATGACCAATTAAATGAGCAATGGACACCGTCCAATTAGTTGTGTGTACCCAAACTTTTGCACAGAGAGGGAGGCATCCAAACATTGGTTTTATGGCCAAAAAAAGTTTATGTTAAAAGAAAAAAAATAAGTCCACTTTTAGTTGGGTTCGAACTCATAATGCCTTTGCTGCAGCCCAGTGTCCTGACCACTCAACCATGGCTGGACACAATCACTCTCTACTAAAACTGCTTGTAAGTGGCTGAAAATGGGTGGAGTGAACCACTCGCGCCCGACAATGGGTGGGATGAAAACACACGTACCCATGAAAGGCTCAAACATAAGGCTGATTATTTTTAATTATACCACATGCGGCGTGTGATTGGATGGTTGCTGTAAAAAGACTGTTTGGAGACTTCCAAATTTTTGTTTTATTGGCAAAATAAGTTTGTGTTAAAAAACAAATTCGCTCCAAACGTTTTTTTAATGATCAATACTAAGTCCCTGATCATCTGACCGATTACCTGTGTACAAGCACAACACATCGGAAATTAAATAATGTTTTGATGTTGGAATTTTGCCAAAATTCAATACGGGCTCCGACGAGAAGCAGCTCCAAAAACAGGTGAAATAAAAATAATAAAACATAAGAAGAAAAAGTGTGATTATATTTTCTGTAAAACATTTTCTGTAAAACTCTGTTTTGGCCTGCGTAATGTTTTCTTGTCTTTTCCCATTTCCATTGCAATGTCATTGTTTCCTCCTGCAATGTGAGTTTGCCCTAGTCCCACCTCCTCCTTACTGTGTCCACTTGTGTCTTGTTCCTGTCTCCTCCTCTGCCCAGGTATTCTCATTTTCCTTGTCAGTATATATACCCCCTGTGTTTCAGTCTGTGTTTGTGGATTCTCTGTAAAACCTCCGGTGAAAGCTCTTCAGAATCAGAATCAGAGTCGCGTTTATTGGCCCAGCTCAACGTGTCACCTGCTACTGTCACGTCTGGGCCACCTTGGTCACGCCCCTTACGAAGACTGTCCCCCGAGTTCTGACTAAGCGCAGCCTTGGACGCAAGGTGATGACATTATGTGTTGTTGCGTGCTTGGTCATCGGGAGCCTAGGCAACTCAGGTGTTAACACTGAGCACATTAGCTGGGTTGCCAGGCACCTGATGACATGTCCATCTGTGTCTAGTTTCAGTTAAGTAGATCGTTTGTTGGATGATTGTTTGCGTTGTGTGAAGCGCAGCCGGTCCGGAGGAACGGCGCGTGGTCACCAAGCTCTACCAGTGCACGTCTCGGGTTTGTACGAAACTTTATGAAGTATTTCACCTACGCCTGTGTATTTGTAACAGCCTCTGGACTCATGTGGAAGATCCCCTAGTACCCTACACCTTGGACGGCTCTCCAAGTGGCAGTTGGGGAGCTTCCTTCTACTCAGCCACGCTTACACAGGTTGGAGGCACTACAAGGCTCTTGCATATACCAGTGACTGTTCCTTTGTGTTTACCTGCATCTATCTCTGCAGGCGTAAGGTGCGAAGCCGTCTCCACAACGGGATTTTAGTGGAACTACTCGACCGGCCAAAAAGGCCACTAAACCAGTAGCTCGGTATTGAGACCGAGCCTTCTTTACCTCGGGCTTGGGTTCTTCATCACGAGTGAAGGTCCTCCTGGAACCACCTTGTAATTGTACTGACTCTAGTGTTCTTGTTTGGAGCTCAGTGAATTCACCCTTCTTGTTGAGTTTATTAAACCTGTATTGAGAAACTAAATCCGTTTCCTGCAGTTGTGTCCTCCTAGAATTGTACTCCCACAAGTTTGTATGCATGCCTGACAACGAGATGACAGATGGTGTCCTGGGGGATTTCCTCCCAGATCTGGACCAGAGCATCACTGAGCTCCTGGACAGTCTGAGGTGCAATCAGGTGGTGTTGGATGGACAGAAACAATGTCCCTATTGGCTTTAGGTCAGGCAAGCATGGGGTCCAGTCAATGGTATCTATTCCTTCATCCTCCAGGAACTGCCTGTATACTCTCACCACACAAGGCCAGGCACTGTTGTGCACCAGGAGGAACCCGGGACCCATTGCACCAGAATAAGGTCTGACAATGGGTCCAAGGGTTTCATCCAAATACCTAAGGGCAGTCAGGGGGCCGTTGTCTAGCCTGTAGTGGTCTGTGCGTCCCTCCATGGATATGTCTCCCCAGACCATCACCGACCCACCACCAAACCGGTCATGCTGAACAATGTTACAGGCAGCATAACGTTCTCCATGGCTTTTCCAGACCTTTTCACGTCTGTCACATGTGCTCATGGTGAACCTGCTCTAATCTGTGAAAAGCACAGGGTGCCAGTGGGAGACATGCCATTTCTGGTGTTCTATGGCAAATGCCAATCAAGCTCCACGGTGCCGGACAGTGAGCACAGGACCCACTAGAGCAGTGTTTCTCAAACTATGGGCCGCGGACCGGTGCCGGTCCATGAGAGGGTTCCTGCCGGTCCGCGGAGCCTCACTTCTGCACCAATCAAAATTCAATCCGATCAGGTCTGATCTCAGCGCTTCTGTCACTGCGCGCCCCGCCCCACCCCCTCGACTTCACGGCCCGCCCCTTGTTTCAGCATTCTAGAATGCTCAGTGTTCCTGCCATAGAAGAATATATGGGTATAATATACGTATATATATATAGAGAGAGAGAGAGATGAGTGATCTGCCACCTGTGGTCCAGGAGCTCTCATGCGGTGCTGGGTTACAGTCGAGGTTCGGCCAGCTGTCTCTGTCCGAGTTCTGGCTGTGAGGCTGGGAGGAAAATCCCCAGTTGAGTGAGATCGCAGTTAAAGCAATCTTGCCTTTCCATTCCACGTATCTGTGTGAGACGCATTTTCTCACTTGACAGCCATGAAAACAAAGTACAGAAGCAGAAAAACTCAGAAACTCGCTCCGAGTTGCTCTGTCAGCATGCCTGCCTCGTTTTGACCCGTAAGTGGCCAGAAAGCAGGCACACCCATCACATTAGAATGTTGATTTTAAAATTTTGGTGCCAAATAATCCCTGTGGGTGACTAGACCTGTAATTTAATTTAGGTTTAAAGTCAGTTTGCACGTTCAGCACCATTTGGCATAAAACACAAAAAGTGAAAAAAAAATCTAGGATTCTTGGTTCTTATACATAGGCATAGGCTCATAATAATAATAATAATAATAATTATAATAATAATAATAACAACAACAACAACAACAACAACAGCCTAATTTCTACATATCTGTATATTTACTTGGCAATAATATTTATTTGGCAATAATCTCAAATTTAATCAAAGCACTCCTGTTAGGTCTTGTTTAATATTCTTCTAATATAGGAATAAGCCCATATAATACTAATACTAATAGCAATAATAACAGTAGTGGTAGCGTTATAATAATAATAATAATAGTAATACCGTCTATCTATAGTAATAATATCTATCTATCTATCTATCTGTCTGTCTATCTATCTTTCTGTGCGCATGCGCGGGGTCGGGGGAGTCGTTTATGCAGGGCCCTGCAGCCCCAAAGCCTTACATGACTGGTCCCCGGGACACATAAATTTGAGAAACGCTGCACTAGAGGACGTCAGTCCCTCAGGCCACCCTCATGAAGTCTGTTTCTGACTGTTTGGTCACAGACATTCACAATAGCGGCCTACTGGAGGTCATTTTGTAGGGCTCTGGCAGTGCTCATCCTGTTCCTCCATGCACAAAGGAGCAGATACCGGTTCTGCTGATGTGTTAAGGACCTTCTACAACCCTCTACAGCTCTCCTAGAGTAACTGTCTGTCTCCTGGAATCTCATCCATGCTCTTGAGACTGTGCTGGGAGACACAGCAAACCTTCTGGCTATGGCATGTATTGATGTGCCATCTTGGAGGGGTTGGACTACCTGTGCAACCTCTGTAGCGTGCACGTATCACCTCATGCTACCAGTAGTGACACTGACCCTAGCCAAATGCAAAACCAGTGAATAAACATTCAGAAAAGATGAGGAGGAAAAAAATGTCAGTGGCTTCAACCTGTAAAACCATTCCTGTTTTGGGGATCATCTCATTGTTGCCCCTGTAGTGCACCTGGCCTTAATTTCATTAACACCAAAGCAGCTGAAACTGATTAACAACCCTCTCTGCTACTTTACTGACAAGATCAATATTCCAATAGTTTAACTGACTTGATGCTATACTCTGATTAAAAAGTGTTCCTTTAGTTTTTTTGAGCGGTGTATATCTTTAGTGTCTGCCGTGCTCTTGTCTATGTTAACCACTGGATAATCTCGTGTTTTTGTGTAACTCCAGAACCCCTTGTATCTCTTTGTGTTTTTGTTTCATGTTTATTAAACATTCTGGGATCTCATGTTTACATCCTGCTCCAGGCCTGAGTCATTTGTTAAATTGCTTAAATTCCTTGCTTGCTTGACAGTGTGGGCCACAATAATCTTTTCTATGGTATTTGTCTTTTCTAAGAGTTAAACTTTGATGGCTAGACAACTGGGCCAGAGCATCTCCAAAACAATGGAAAGTAATCATATCATGCCCTCCTGAAGTCAACCACCATCTTGTTTTGCCCACATTCACATTCAGACAGGTTGTGGGTGCTGCATCAGTCAGCCTCTGTATGTCACCTCGTCAATCCCGCTGGTCGTGTCATTGAGAAACATGATGTGGTTTGAGCTGTGCATTGCTGGACAGTCATGGGTCAGAAGCGTGACTAGCAGAGGGTTGAGCACACAGCCTTGGAGGGAGCCCTGTTCTCAGCATCATGGTACTGGAGATGTTGCTCCCGATCCTGACTGACTGAGGTCTCCCAGTCCAGGATCTATTTGCAGAGGGAAGTCCTGCCTGTAACATCAATCTCAGCATTCTCTGCTTCCCAGTCAGATACTGAAGAATGATGGCACTGAACGCAGAACAGAAGTCTATGAACAGCATTCTCACATCCTTTGTTTCCCAGGGGGGTAAGGGCCAGGTGAAGGAGGGTGGTGATGGCATCATTCGTAGAGTGGTTGGGATGATACGCAAGCTGTGTGAGGGGTTCTCCTGTGATTTTACGTGCCTCATGAAGAACCTCTCAAAACACTTCATGATGATGAGTGTGAGCTCAAAGATAGTCATTGAGGCAGGACACTGATGACTTCGTTGGCACATGGATGATGGCGACACTGCTCAGAGAGATACTGAAGATGTCTGTGAGAACATCTGCCAGCTGGTCTGCACATCCTCTGAGCACATGACCAGGAATCTTGTCTGGTCTGGCACCCTTCCATGGGTTGACTCTAAGTAGAGTTTTCCTCACATCAGCCATTGTCAGACAGAGCACCAAGTCATTGGGGACAGGGTTGTCTTTTTAGAGAAGAAGTTGAAGTTTATTGTCATATGTACAAAGTACAGCGCACAGAGCACAATGAAATTCTTACTTGAAAACCCCTCCC
>JBBPCZ010040293.1:0-13343 GCA_037974445.1 Brycinus macrolepidotus
AGCCTTGAACCCGGACTGGTGAGGATCCTGAAGCCTGTTTTGAGAAAGAAAGATGTTAAGTTGGTTATAAACAGCACATTCCAGGACTTTGGAAAGGAAGGAGAGAAGAAATACTGGTCTGTAGCTGTTGATATCTGAGGAGTCCAGCGTGGGTTTCTTCAGAATTGGTGTGACCACTGCAGATTTGAAAGCAGATGAGACATGGCCAGTTGTTAAGAAGCCATTGATGATGTAGCTGATATGCGGGATTAGATCCGAAGACATCATCTGGAGTGTACTCAATGGGATAGGGTCGAGCGGAGATGTGGTAGGTTTGCTGGACATCAGAAGCAGTGGCACATCCTCAAGAGAGAGAGGTGAGAAGCCAGGAAACTGGGCAGCACTGGCTGGTCTCTGGCTGGCGGGCGGCTTGATGATTGGTGGGAAGGATCTACTAATGTCCTTAATCTTCTCACTGAAGAACATGGCGAAGTCTTCTGATGAGAGAGCTGGAAAAAAACAGGGAGAGATAGAGATTTCAGAAAATATGAAAAGGTGGCAAACAGCTTGAGAGGGTTGGACACTGATTCCTCAAACTGGTTTCTGTAGAAGGAAGACTTTGCAGAAGTTAAATCAGTGGCTAATTTGGATAAGAGAGAGCGATAAGTGATAAGGTCACTGTCATGAAGCGTTTTCCTCCATCTTCGTTCGGGTTGCTCTCAGTTCCCTTCGGTTACTCCGCAGGACCTCAGACAGCCATGAAGCCGGGGGAGAGACATGCTTCGGTCTGGAAGACAAGGGGCAGAGTAGATTAATTGAGGTGTGGAGAGATGAGAGAAGGTCATTGGTAGCTGACTCAACTGAAGATGGACAGAGGTTAGTGGAGTTAGGGACAGATAAGGAAGATAGAATAGCAGAAGAGAGAGAGGACAGAGATAGAGAGGATAGATTTCTGTGGGTAGTCGTAGGCATTACACGTGGGTGATGAGACGAGGAGGTCTGAAGAGGAAATTTGAAAGACAGAAGATGACGGTCAGAGACATGTAAAGGATTGGACAATATATTGAACATAGGAAGTGATCTGGTTGATACTAAGTCGAGAGCGTTGCCTGCTTTGTGGGTCAGAGGAGACTCGCTGAGGGACAGGCCAAAGGATGATAGGAGCATCGCAAGCTCACAGGTCTTCAACTTGTCACCTGGAAGATTAAAGTCCCCGAGGAGGATGAGTGGAGAGTCGTCATCTGGAAATGAGCTCAGGAGGACGCCCAGTTCATTGATGAAGTTACCCAGAGGACCAAGTGGGCAATAAAGGACAATGATATGGAGCATAGCTGGATATGTTATAGTAACAGAATGGAATGCAGCCACTTTAGGCCCTTATGCTCATTGCACACTTTGCTCTACCAGTTATTCAGCCGGCTGTGACTTATGCTATGTACACCATGTCACTCTCCAGAAGCTATTCTTAGGCTTCCATTTGTACACAGACAAGTATTCATGAGGACAAGAGGCAAGTTGTCTCATTGCTTTCTGGGTCCTGCTCTGTGCACATTACAAACATACATCAGAACACACTGTTCCAATTTCTTTGCCTTTCTCCTATACTTCTGCTTATAGGTCTCATCTTAGCCTCAGCCATTTCTTCCCTTCGTCACTACTAACCCAGCTACTCTGGTCTGTGACCAATGTCCATGAATAGCTGTTTTATCACAGGTAAACTCAGATAGTTTTCTGTAATTACAATGTGAATCACATCAGTGCATAAACTGTAGGATCTTTATGTGGTTTCACCCATTCTTTACATCACAAGGTACTGTGGCCAATTGGTCAAGTGACCAAATAATCAAATAATAGCATTTTTTTTTGTTTCTCAGCTGATCCTACATGAGACCACCTACAACACCCTGTCAGGCCCTAGTTTCTTGTACTTATGGTACAACACTAAGAACACCTATGACAAATACAGCAAAAATGGGCAAACTCAATCTTATGGAGAGAAAAAGGTTGGAGAGGTGTCACCTACCCCATAAAAACATAATGTAGAGGTTTTGTAGAAACATCCACCCAGCAGTGTGGGTATCTCCAGGAAAAAGAATAGGAAGGTGCTTAAGAAGCTTGTTGAAAAGAAAGAAATTCTGCTAAATCATCTGACAAACACATGGCACTCTCAGTCATGCAACAACTCATTGATGGACTTCAATGGATATGATATAAAAAAGACACCACAAGTTGAGCCCATCAGGCTAATCTATGACACCCTGCCAAAGTCCCAAAACCTGTACCAGAAGAAAGCTGCAAAATTGCTGATGCTCTGCATCTAACCTTCAAATAGTGTCTCTCTAGCTGTAAAACTGCACTGACGAAAGGATTCTATAGGTGGCAATATTCTGACACTGTAGATTCTGGAGGCCGGTTGACAGTAAGAAACTCCCCATCAACAGCTAATCCACTTTGTGAGACAGGCAGTACAAAAAATCACCAGGAAAAAAAACAAAACAATCCTGACAGTTGGGAATAGTTTGAAACTCAAGATGGACTTTGATATAATACTACTGCCTGCAGTTGTCACGCCCACCAGTCACGTAACGCGCACTAGGACCCGGAAGTAAGTGTGTCACTTCCTATATGAACAAGGAAGTGCAGGTACTCACTGCTCAGTCATTGTTTTCCATTCCTGAGCCGAAACCAACCTACATCCAACTCTACGGTACCGTGAGTACACCAAATCCTCTCTCCTTGTTCTTGACTGTGTGTGTGAGTGAGAACGAGGATTCCCGGTGGGTCTCAACTCTTTATAGAGTGTTCTCATAGTAAAGCGCGTGGTTCGCCTACTCTCTCGTGTTCACTCCGCGATTGGGTTTATCCACCACGCTACACTGGGCAAACAGTGATAGATCAGTTCCTGACAGAATGACTGAGCCCTATGTGACACCGTGACTCAGCAGTCGGCTGTGATTGGTAGGCTGCGGCAGGAGATCGTGTCTCTTACCCTGGCTCACCAGGAGCTAGCTGCCGAGCACAGGACACCACGCGTGGCGACCCAGACTCTCCTCTCTTCCCCTCCCCCTGAACCTAAAATAGCACTCCCCGATAAATAGAATGGGTTAGACGGGAAGTGCGATGTGTTCCTAACCCATGTTAATCTTGTTTTTGAGATCCAGCCCCGAAGATACTCCACCGACCGAGCACGCATCGCACTTCTCGTCTCCCTCCTCACCGAGCAGGCAGCCGAGTGGGCCATGGCGGTCCTGAGAGCCAATGCAGACTTCACCCACTCCTATCCAGCCTTCACCACCCAGTTCAGGACCGCCTTTCACCATCCGGACAGCGAGGTGGAGGCCGGCCCCTCGTACCCTGCCGCCAGCAGGCCAGACCAGACCAGCGTCCAAACCAGCACCCGTCGGTTCTCCGCCTCCTCCAGTGGACCACTCCAGAGCCGGGGAACCCATGCAGTTAGGGTGCGCCTCTCTGAGCCCTGAGGAGAGGGAAAGACGCTATCTCAAAGGCCTCTGCGCCTATTGCGCCTCCACCGAACACCATCGCGCTGTCTGCCCTCTCCGTCCGGGAAAATGGTCAGACCAGGTGAACAGGGGGAGGAACTCACCTGGTCCCATTACTGCTTCAGCCACCATACCAACCGTTTCCCGGTTAACAGTTCAGATTCACATTCAATCGGGCCACCGACGGGTCGTGACCTCTGCCTTTGTGGATTCGGGGGCAGCTGGTAACTTCATCGACCAGGCTTTTGCTGCTCAATTGGGTGTGAGACTTGAAACGTTATCCCAGCCGATACACATCACGGCCGTGGACGGTCAGTCCTTAGCCAACAGCCCCATCACACATTAAACCCAGCCACTTCACCTCTTCATCAACGATCACCAGGAGAAGATTTCCTTATTGGTCACCACCCTCACTTCTCCTCCCATCCTCTTGGGGCACCCTTGGCTGATGATTCACGACCCCCTCATCTCCTGGAACCAACACAAAATCCTTCAATGGGGACCGACCTGTCAGGAGCTCTGCCTCCGGCCCACAGCTGGGGCGTGCTCTAGGGAGTCCGAGGCCCCCGATGTCGACACTGAGACCATTCCCGTCCCGTACCGTGACCTGAAGGAGGTTTTCAGCAAAAAACATGCCATCGAGCTGCCACCTCATCGCCCCTACAACCTTGGCATTGACCTCCTCCCAGGCACGGTACCGCCCCACGGCCACCTCTATTCTATATCTGTGGGAGAGCAGAAAGCTATGGAGGAGTATGTGACGGAAGGCCTTCGTCAGGGTACCATCAGACCCTCTTCCTCTCCCACAGCCGCGGGATTCTTCTTCGTAAAGTAGAAAGACGGGGGTCTCAGACCCTGTGTCGACTATCGGGGGCTCAACAAGATTACTATCCGGAACCGTCACCCTCTTCCACTCACCAATACCGCCCTGGACGCTTTCTCTGATGCGTCCATCTTCACTAAACTGGACCTCCGGAGTGCTTATAATCTCATCCGCATCAGTGAAGGCGATGAGTGGAAGACGGCCTTCATCACCCCCACTGGTCACTACGAGACACTTGTTATGCCTTTTGGTTTATGTAATAGTCCAGTGGTCTTCCAAAGTTTCATCAATGATGTCCTTAGGGACATGCTAGGCCACTGGGCTTTTGCTTACCTTGACGACATCCTCATCTACCATCGAAGAACATTCCCAACATGTGAGAGCAGTGCTCAAGAGGCTGCTGGCCCATCAGCTGCTCTGTAAGTTGGAGAAATGCGCTTTCCAAAAGGCGCTTCACCACATTCTTGGGGTTTGTCATATCTCCTCAAGGTGTGGCCATGGATCCCCAGAAGCTGGATGCTGTGTGTTCTTGGCCTCTACCTAGGATGCTCAAGCAGCTCCAAAGCTTTCTGGGGTTTGCTAATTTTTACAGACGCTTTATCTGGGGCTACAGTTCAGTTGTGAGATAAGATAAGATAAGATAAGATAAACCTTTATTAGTCCCACAAGTGGGAAATTTGCATTGTCACGGCAGAAAGTGGACAGTACAAAGATAAGAGCAGCAAAAATTAAAAAAACAATAGAATAGAATAAAAACGCCTCTTACCTCTCTCACCAAGCTTACCAAGAACCACTTCAACCTCACCCTGGAAGCTATTCAAGCCTTTTAACACCTTTGTCAACTCTTCACCACGGCACCTATCCTCCTCCATCCGGATCCCAACCAGCCGTTCATTGTGAAGGTGGACGCCTTCAATGTGGGCGTAGGAGTCGTCCTCTCCCAGCGAGGTCCAGACCAGAAACTGCACCCATGCAGTTTCTTCTCCAGAAAATTCAATCCCACTCAACAATGCTACGGGGTAGGGGACCGTGAGTTGTTGGCCATCAAGTGGGCTCTGGAAGAGTGGCGTCACTGGCTCCAGGGTGGTGGTGACCCATTTACGGTCTGGACAGACCACCAAAACCTCCTCACCATCCAACAACTGAAGCAGCTCAACCCCAGGCAGGTGCAGTGGGCTCTGTTCTTTGAACAGTTTAATTTCCATCTTTCTTACCGTCCGGGGTCAAAGAACATCAAGGCAGACACTCTCTCTCATCATCATGAAGCCGAGGCACCCCGGACGGACCCCGCGCCTGTCCTGCCACCACATCTCATCATCTCACCTATCCGTTGGGACTTGGAGGATCGCATCCGCCAGGCACAGACCTTGGAGGACACTCCGGCAGTTCTTCCACCTGGACGCCTATATGTTCCCACTGCCCTACGAGCTGATGCTGTCAAGTGGGGTCACTCTTCAGCCCTCGCCGGCCACCCAGGCGCATGTCGCACCCTCCTACTACATCAAAGAGCCTTCTGGTGGCCCAGAATGGCTGAAGATGTCCAAGAATTCGTTCGGGCGTGTGCAGTGTGCGCTAGGGCCAAGTCCACTAATACACCCTCTTTAGGGACTCTCCAGCCTTTGCCTATCCCTCGACGACCCTGGTCACATATTGCCATGGATTTTGTCACCGGCCTGCCGGAGTCTGATGGGAAGAACACCATCCTTACTATTGTGGATCGGTTCTCCAAGGCTGTTCACCTGGTGGCGCTTACTGGAGTCCTGTCAGCCAAAACCACAGCAGAACTGATATTAGAGCATGTAGTCCGTTTGCATGGGTTCCCCTGGGACATCGTCTCGGACAGAGGGCCTCAGTTCACCACCAGATTCTGGAAGGCCTTCTGCCACTTGATCGATTTGTCTTGCAGTTTCTCTTCAGGTTACCATCCTCAGACAAACGGTCAGGCGGAGTGGACCAACCAACAACTGGAGTGCTTCATCAGATGTTTCATGGCAGATCGTCAGCGCTTCTGGGCCCGCTACCTCATTTGGGCTAAGCTCTCCTACAACCTGCTCACCTCCTCTGCCACCGGACTCAGTCCTTTTGAGGTATGCAACGGTTTCCAACCTCCGATGTTTGAACACCAGGAGCCGGAGGTTGATGTACCGTCGGCCCAACAGTTGGTCTGCAGGTGCTGGTGGCTTTGGCAGAAGGCTCGCATTGCCATCCAGCGAGCCAACAACATCTACGCCCACCAACATCGTCGCCGGCACCCACCTGGACGATTGTTCCATGTAGGTGACAGGGTATGGCTCTCCACCAAAAACATCCACCTCCGCACTGAGTCCAAGAAGCTCACCTCCAGGTTTACTGGACCCTACAAGATCACCCACCGGATCAACTCTGTTACCTACCAACTCCAGCTGCCTGCCTCCTTTCGGATCCATCCTGTTTTCCATGTCTCTCAACTAAAGCCTGTTTTCTTCTCTCCCTTAGTTCGTCCAGATGCTGCCCCCCCACTCCCCCGCATCATCGACGGTGGTCCGGCGTACACAGTCCGGAGGATTCTCGACTCTCGTCGCCGGGGCCATGGCACCCAGTACCTCGTTGACTGGGAGGGTTACGGTCCGGAGGAGCGGTCCTGGGTCCCTGGCCGGTTCGTCCTCGATCCCTCTCTGATTGCTGACTACCGTCACCAGGTATCCTCTCGGCCGGGTCCGTCTGGTGCCGGTCCTGGCGGGGGGGTTACTGTCACGCCCACCAGTCATGTGACGCGCACTAGGACCCGGAAGTAAGCGCGTCACTTCCTATGTAAACAAGGAGGTGCAGGTACTCACTGCTCAGTCATTGTTTTCCATGCCCGAGCCGAAACCAACCTACAACTTGTGACCAGATGAGTCTGTAACAGTCTTAAAATAATATAACATCAGAAAAGTAACACAGGAATATGTCCAATTTTAGAGTGTGCAGATATTTCTAATTTCATATTAAGAGTAACATCATTGTCACTTTATACACACCTTATACAATTTGTGTTCATAACATAAACTCTCAACCTCACCCCAGCTTCCAAAGTCAACCTCAAAGAGAATTAGAGAGAAACAAATCTCATATAGGCTCTTCTTGGAAAGTAACTGCAGAGGATATTTAGGAGATTTGTCGGAAATGCATGTTTTTAGAAATGTGCAAGAATTTCTCAGACTCCTAGTAGTACTCTGCCAGGTCTAAAATCAAAACAGACAACAGCATATCTGATATTCATTTATGTGTTTACACATTTTGCAACATTGCAGAAAAAATTTGGATGATGTATTTCTTAAATTAAAAAATGAAAAAACTGAAAACCACCTAAATAAACCAGTCATCCACCAGAACCCAAAGGTGAAAATGAAAACAATGTGGGATGTGTTTTAATGTAATTAGTGCTGATAAATTTAGAAAGTCACACCTCCACTGACTGTCACCCAACAACTTAACTGTTCCACAGAGACATGTCTTTTCGAAAGTATAAATACCACAATCCAACATGATCAACTGAAATAACAAAACTGACAATCATCCCCTTAATTATCATCTCAACAAAGTCTTAATATTCATACTCTAGTGGTTAGTAGTTAGGATGACTGGATGGAGCTCTTTACTCTCTTGAATGTGGTAATGGCCATCATCAATTTTTCAAGAACAAACAGGACTTTCTGTAGCCTAAGAGGAGAATCTGTTTACCCACAGCTATCAAAGGATGGTGACATTATACTTGGAGGCATTTTACACTTGCATAGCAGATGGGAGGTCACTGACTTGACCTATTTGGTTAAGCCACCTCCAGTGAAGTGCCACAGGTAAGAAGCACTGGATAATCAGAATTTAACACATTAAATAAATGATGTATTTTAATAAAAGGTATTAGACAATCCACAGACACATGGTAGTAATGAAGCTTCATTAAGTTTCATAAAACATTTAGTTCTACAATAATGCCTTTGTATGACTTTCTGAATATTTTTAAACAGTCTTGATTTAAGGGCCTTCCAGTTTTCACAATCTTTAATCTATGCAATTGAAGAGATCAACAACAGTTCCTCTTTACTGCCTGGAGTCTCACTGGGCTACAAGATCTATGACTCTTGCAGTTCTGCAGCAATAGGGGTTAGAAAGGCCATGGCACTTATTAATGGAAATGAGAACACAGTCTTGGATGAGCCCTGCATAAAGGCAGCCGAGGTGCAAACCATTATCGGCGAGACATACTCATCAGTGTCAACAGCGATTGCAAATAGTATCGGACCTTTCAGTATTCCTGAGGTAAGAATTTATTCATTATCTGTTCAAATCAAGTATTTAGAAACATAATGTAAGAAACTCTTCAATTATGTCAAAATTTGCATTTGGTAATGGCGTACAAAAGAGCTGACCAACAGTTACAAAAAGTAATACATGATATACGTATGTGAATTTGTATTTAGATCAGTTACTATTCCACCTGTGAGTGTCTCAGTGATAAAAGGAAACACCCCTCATTTCTGCGCACTATTCCCAGTGATTACTATCAAAGCAGAGCACTGGCCGAAATGGTCAAACATTTTGACTGGACTTGGGTGGGGTCAATAAGAAGAGATGATGACTATGGTAAAAGTGGGATGGCTGGATTTATGGAAGCTGCAGAACAACTAGGCATATGCTTAGAATATTCCCTTCCATTTTTTAGAACCTACTCACAAGAAAAAGTGCTGAGGATTGTTGAGCAGATCAAAGCCTCTACTTCTCGAGTAATAGTAGGATTTGTTGACACCTGGGACCTCGAGATTTTGGTGCATGCACTTTTTGAACACAATGTCACTGGGTACCAGTGGGTTGGGACCGAGGCATGGATTTCTGATCTAGAACTTGTTACAGTAGATAAGCACAACATACTACAAGGAGCCGTAGGGTTAGCTATTCCAAACACAACAGTGACGGGGCTGAAGGATTTCATTCTGGATATATATCCATTAAAATCTGTAGGTAGTACCATTTTTACTGAGTTATGGGAGGCTCTGTTTCAGTGTAAATACACCCAGAACAACTCAGGGGACTCACCAGTGTGCACAGGAAAAGAGAAACTGTCTGATGTAGAAAACACATATACAGACATGTCCCTGATGCCAATTTTCAGTAATGTGTATAAAGCAGTATATGCTGTTGCCCATACCCTACATGATGTTCTTGGCTGCATGCAGACATGTCCAACAAAGAAGCAGCCTCATCCTTACACAGTGAGTTTCACATAATGCATGGCACTTTTGCACTTAAGCTACAGAATTTTGGGCATACAAATAAAGCATATATTTATATAATCAGCAACAATGCAGTTACACTGTGGAGAGCAGTTTTTGAAAGACGCAACAGATATTAACGTACAGATGTTGCTCTGGTTTTTTTTTTTTTTTTAAGTCTGTAAAGCACTAATCTTGAATTTTGGCACATGTATGCAGCACTAATTCAGAAAAAATAACAAAAATATGTATTTAATACTGTAGAATTCTTTCTCAATGTTTCAAATTCATGTTTGTTCTATGTTGTCAGTTTCTACAACATCTTAAAAGGGTGCGCTTTAAAACCAAGGAGGGTGAAGAAGTCTTTTTTGATAAAAATGGTGATCCTCCTGCAAAATATGACATCATAAACTGGCAGACAAGTAAAGAGCATCAGCACGAATTTGTCACTGTTGGATACTATGACTCTTCTCTTCCTACGTGCAATCGACTAGCAGTAAACATGGCCTCTATTGTGTGGTCACAAAATAGCAATCAAGTGAGTACAAGGAGCAAGTGACACCTTGATCTTAATAAAGGTATAGCTTAACATTTTTAGAGAAAGTAAATATTTTATCTGATTATAGGTGCCAGTGTCACTGTGCAGTGAGAGCTGCCCTCCAGGTACCAGGAAGGCTGTACAGAAAGGAAAGCCTATTTGCTGTTTTGACTGTATACCATGTGCTGAAGGAGAGATCAGTAATATGACAGGTACATATGAAAAAAAAGAAACATCAAACTCTGTATGCACTACTACCACACACACACACACAAACACATATATATATATATATATATATATATATATATAAACCACTATACTATGTAACTATACTAACTTTATATTGTCTATTTCGGTTTTCTCTTTCATTCTGTGACAGACTCCATTAAATGTGATCAATGCCCTGAGGACTACTGGTCAAATCAAGACAGGGATGAATGTGTAACGAGGGAAATTGAATTTCTTTCCTATGAGGAAACTATGGGAATTTTACTAATAACTGTTTCTGTTATTGGTGCTTTAATGACAATGACAACAGCATTTATGTTCTTTAGACATAAAAACACTCCAATAGTCAAAGCCAACAACTCAGAATTGAGCTTCCTGTTGCTTTTTGCGCTGGCTCTGTGTTTCCTATGTTCACTTACTTTCATCGGTCAGCCCTCTAAGTGGTCCTGTATGCTGCGTCACACAGTGTTTGGGATCACCTTCGTCCTCTGCATCTCCTGTGTTCTAGGGAAAACATTAGTTGTGCTAATGGCTTTCAGGGCTACACTTCCAGGCAGTAATGTCATGAAATGGTTTGGACCTCCACAGCAGAGACTCAGTGTTCTTGCTTTCACTCTCATACAGGTCTTTATTTGTGTGCTTTGGTTAGCAACATTTCCTCCTTTCCCCTTCAAAAATACAAAACATTACAAGGAAAAGATTATTCTAGAATGTCATTTGGGGTCAACCATATTTTTCTGGGCTGTTTTGGGTTATATAGGATTTCTGGCCCTTTTATGTTTTATTTTGGCTTTTTTGGCTCGGAAGCTGCCTGATAATTTTAATGAAGCCAAATTCATCACATTCAGCATGCTAATATTCTGTGCAGTTTGGATCACTTTTATTCCAGCTTATGTCAGCTCCCCAGGAAAGTTCACTGTAGCTGTTGAGATATTTGCTATTTTGGCCTCAAGTTTTGGTTTGCTTTTCTGTATTTTTCTTCCAAAATGTTATATAATTATACTGAAACCAGAAAAGAACACTAAAAAACAAATTATGGGAAAAGTACCAGTAAAGTAACATATAGTGTGCATAGACACTGTTAATGTAGCCTTATGCTTGTTAGCATTTTAAAATGTGTCATTAGACATTTTAAAATAAGGTATTTGCACCTAAAATTTCTATGTTTCTAGGTAATATTCTCAGCATGTGTACACAAACAAGTTACTTTACCTTGTTCATAAACTTGATGTTAGCGTGTTTCAAAGGGGAAAGATTGGAGTAAAAGAGGACTTGGGGATTGGCGACCCTGTGACAAGAGCAGAGCATTCACACAGCTAGGAAAGTTTGTTAGTTACATCTGGAGAGCAGTTATAAATGACACACATAATGGCAATGTCAGCATAGCCATAATACCAGAGGCATTATTCTTTAATTCTAACAGCATAAACTAATCGGTTGAGAAGCGTTTTACCCCTGCAGTTGTTTGTGATAATAGTAACATTAATGTATCATCTTCTGAGCACCAGTTGCAAAATACATACTCACTTCATACTGCAGCTAATCGTTTCTACTTTAGCACATACAAAACAGAAAGTGAACACTGTTGATAACTTTTTTAAGATTACATTTCACACTGCAGCCTGTTTGGTCACATTTTGAAAACTAGCAGAACAATTAACTTAATGTCAAATAAATTAGACTCAGCCGGAAACTAAAAGAATGTAAATCAGGAAACGCCAGGCTTTGAAATACTGAAGAAAGGTAAAAAAAGATTCACGGCCCTCCCCATAATGCAATATTAAAGAAATGAAGTGACAGAAAATGTGACGCTTTCTTGCATTCGTTTTTTGTTTATGTTGTAGAACTGTTGCATAAAAGCAATAGTAAACTACAATTTGTGCGTTACCACGAGTATCGTCACAGCCGTAATCATCTGTGACTGAATCACAATCATGATGTTGTTCATGTTAAAGCACAGTCTCTCAGGTTCTAGAAACTGGAGCAGTAACGGGAGTGGAGTCCTCCTGCATAAAATACTGCTCATGAAGTGTCACAAAATTGAAGACGGTGAGCTGAGGCAGGCAAGAGTAACAAAAGACTCATTCAGATAGTTGAACCCAACCAGACAGCACATAACCTATTACCACAGACTGATACAAGGCAACACCATAAAGGACAGTGCATTGTGCCATTTTTTGGTGCTATAAGGGGACTTCCTCCTCCACCAATCCTGACTTACCACAGTGGTGCACACTGGGATGCGAGAAAGGAGGACAGAGATCAGTGAGAAAGGTACTGCCCTCTCAGGTACATGAGATGCTGCAGGAGACAGGAGGTGAAAAATCAGATACAGACACTGAAACTGGATCAAGACCACAAATAGTATACTGTGATGGCAAACCTTAACTAAGTCAGGGGTAGGAAAAATTACAGGAATTAAAAGGGAAAGGATCAGCAGGACCGCAGAGCAAGCCTTGGTGAGGGATGGTGAGAAAACAAGCAAGGCAAGAAGAAAGGCTAAGTGGAACCACAGTGGGCATTGAAAAGGTAGGTAAAGCTCTAGAAGTCAAGAGGTGTGTGACACTATCACACACCTAATAAAAGCCTATGATGAGATGAGCATTAAACAATTGGGCCTAAAATGGTCTAGACTGGTTCCAACAGTACATATAGTCATCCACATGCAAGTGCAAAGGCAAGTCTGGGGTTATTTCACACCTACTTTGTTTGGTCCTGATCAAAGGACCAAAATTTGGTCTGACCAAAAGGTCCAAATTCTTGGTCCAAATCAAATTAAACCATGGTTTGGTTCTTTTACAGGGTAAAAAAACACTTTCTTTGGGTGGTCCAGACTTTTGGACCAATTACAGTAAGTTGAAACAGGGTGGAAGAGGGGTAAAAATGAACCACGGTAGCACACAGTAGACGGTAGACAACATGCTGACATCACACGCGCCCATCTACAGACTAATAAATGTCTTACACTTCCGGCGCCCCCAGCGAGTGGCAGCCTGTTACGGCAGCTCTGCTCATTTCTGAGCTTCTTTCTTATTTTCCTA
>JBBPCZ010040321.1:2656-13343 GCA_037974445.1 Brycinus macrolepidotus
TGCATATCTGTGTCTCTCTACATTACACATACACATTATTCTCCTCCTGCTCTAATAATCAGCTCTCTGTTGCTGACCCACTGATTCCTCCAATTTTTTTCTTTTTTTATATACACACACATATATATATATATATATGTGTTGAATGACACTAGTCATTCAAATATTTCCTGTGTTTGATCATGCCTACATGGCTCATTGAACTGCGTTTGAAATGTAGATCCATAGTGTTACTAATAATATAACATTATACAGTATAGTCATCTATCAAATACTCATCATTTGAGTAAATTTCCTCAGTAATACAGGCAAAGGAAAGACCCACAAACATAAGAATACCAGCTCAAGCAGCATTGTTTGAAAGCATAGAGTGTGAACAAAACCCCATTAAGTACGTTCTGTAATCGCTGGGCTTACATGTAAGTAAATTGACAGACAGAATGGTTGAGTGTGAATAACCCATTGATCTGGTTGTGTGTTTGTGTGAGCAGAGAATTAAAGATAGCCGAGGAATGCAGGGAATGTCCGTTTGTATGCAGTGTTCCACTGAGAGGGCAGGTTGACAATAGTATATTGTTAACTGCTGTTTGTGCTGGCAGTCCCTTGCAACTTTCTCCAGTGCTTTGTTTGAGGATTATATGGACTTAATTGCCTGCTGTGGTGAGAAACGGGCCTCCCATATTGCCGTAAGCTTGAGGAAACTGTGAAATGGTTTTCAGCATTAGAACGGCAAGTGGACAGACCCAGGGTGTTCAGCATGCCAGTCCTTCACAGTGCCTATTCTATACATTTTCCCCTCCTTTTAAATGGTCAAATATGACCAAATACATGAGAGACAGTCCAAGGAAGTGTACTCTGCACTCACGTTCCAGCAACAAAAGTTTCTAATGACTCTTAGAGCCCTGAAGTATATTTGAGGGAAATGGAACGTGCAGGGCTTGGTTGGTAAACTAAACAAGTCTACGGCCTTGTAGATGTAATTGCACTGATGTTTAAAGAAGTCTTTTGGCTTCAAGGCTCCTCAACAGATATCAGGAAAGCTTGCCTCTGAAAGGTGTCCTGCTTTTGAGTAAAGTCCCCTCCTTGCTTCCCCCCTTCCGTGCTTGCACCTCAGAGTAGGTGTCAAATATTAAGGGAATGCAGTCCAGCAGCTTGTAAAACCTGTGGGCCTTGGAATGCAACTCGATGATGATGGCCTGTGATTTGGAGCTTGCTTGTGTTTTCCTAAATAGCATTAAAATCTCTGGCTACATATTCGTTCCTGTCAAAACCTTGCAGACCCCCGTAACATTTCGAGCACCCCCACCGAACCTCGAATAGAAAAACTTGGGCCTGTTGAGGAATTTCGCTTTCCTTAACAGCAAATACCTCAGAATAAGCTGGAACTCGGGAAGGTTTCTCCAACTCAGGCTGCAAGTATCAGGGGAGAATGACCCTGCCAAGACTGCAAATGAGCTCCTCTGGGCTGGCAGAGCAGCCTAGCTCTCACTGATCCAGCACTTATGCTGACAGTGTTTGCAGCTTGGCAAAGCGCAGCATGCATGATGGATCAAGTCGCGATCCTTCTCGACAGCCTTGCCCCCGTCCCTCAGAGACGTGACCCTCAAATCTTACACTCCAGCCACCGCCAGCCACTTCATACCCGTCCCAAGACAAAATGCGGAGTTCATGAACCCATAGATGTGTCTGTATTTTTGACAGATGACACAAGAATGTGTGTCTTAAAGATATAATTGGGTCAAAGCATTAGTACAGTGTTCCCATTCAGTTCTGGCACAACTGGGGAGGAGGGTGGGGAGGGGTTAACACTATAAATGCAGTTACATCAACATGTTTCTGTAGTTTGTTTTAGTTTTTGGTTGAACGTCAAGTACAAGCTAATAAGTACTATCATCTTATTTATACCTGTTATCTTTGTTCCAAAATCATATTTAGCATGTTTAGCCGTGTAACCATGTTTGCTAAGTATGCCCTATAGACTTACATATGTGGATGCTGATGCTGTTTGTATTCATCTGTTTAATGAGATCTTTTTCCTGTGGTGCCCATATTAAAGACTGTCTTCTGCTTCGTCTCAATGGTAGAATGATGGGAGATTTTCAAAGGGATCTGAATGTCAGTTCTGAGAAACAGTCATATAGCCACAAAGAGGAAAATAATCTGTATAGATTCATTGCTGCTAATGTCATTGAACTGTATGGATTAGCTGCAGGGTTTGTGTAGGACTATTTTGATGGCTGTTTGGTAGTAAAACAACATTGATATTGCTGCTTAAACGCTAGAGTAATGACACAGTGTCTTCTTGGTTAGCTAACAGAGGAATACAGAAGTGTTTTTTAGCAGAAGTAGGAAGCAAAATGCATTAACTGCATTAGTACTTATAGTATAGCACATTTGCCCTTCTCATGATCATTTTTGAGTAAAGGAGCAAACTTTATCCAGGTTCTCATCCTGGACCTTCTCCCAAAACCTGTCTATTTCTACAACTCACCTTCCTTCCTTGGGAAGCAGAGCTAGCTGACTGGCTAGCTTTTTGGAGCAGCCGGTGGTCTGCTGGTTAGGGAGTTGCCCCTGCGATCAGAAGGTTGTGGGTTCGAATCCCAGGACTGCCAGTGGCACCGCTGAGGTAAGTAAGTAAGTAATTTATTTATAAAGCGCTTATCTCAGACAAAAAGTCACAAAGCGCTGTACAGTCGTGAGACAAAGTAAAACAGGGGAGAGAATACAAAACTAGAGACAAAGTATGAAACATTACATAAACAGCAAACAAATACATAAAACATGCTGTAAAAACAAAACACAAACATAAAACAGAGAATGCTTAGCTCTGAGTAAAAGCCTGAGTGAAAAGAAAAGTTTTGAGCTGTTTTTTAAAAGAGTCCGCTGAAACAGCAGTGCGCAAGCCATATGGCAAGTTTTTCCAGAGCCTAGGTGCCACTGCCTGAAAGGCACAATCACCACGAGTTTTCAGTCGGGTACGAGGGATCACTAAAAGGCCCTGCTGTCCAGATCTGAGCTCCCGACAGGCTGTATAGCGATGAAGCAGGTGGGCAATGTATTCAGGTGCTTGACCATGCCGGGCTCTATAAGTGAGCACCAGGACTTTAAAATGAACTCTAAACTGCACCAGAAGCCAATGCAGTGAGTACAGGATAGGAGTGATGTGGTCTTTTCTGTTACAATGGGATAAAAGTCTAGCAGCTGCAATTTGAACCAGCTGAAGGCGTGAGAGGGAGGACCTACTCATGGTTGTGTATAGGCCATTACAGTAGTCGAGTCGTGATTAAATAAACGAATGGACCAGCATCACCAGTTCTGGTTTTGTTTGATCTTGGTGCCCTTGACCAAGGTGCTGTCCCCTCACATTGGTCCCCCTCACTGGCTGCCCACTGCTACTCTTGCTGAAGGGGTTAAATGCAGAGAAAGAATTTCACACTGTTCACATTGTGTGCTGTGGTGTGTTCACGTGTGACTATAAGGAGACACATAGCTAATCTTAGCTTAACAGATAGTGTTTTTTAACTATTTACATACTTTTGGATGAAATTATGGCGGCTAAATCTGTTGTGTGTATGTTTTATAAGCTAAAATTCAAGAAGCTGATGCTGTAGCTTTCGCTGTTATTAAAAATGATATTACTGATTGAGTTATCTACCCATTTTTAATCAAGTACTCTTTTAATTAAGGCCAAGTAAAAAATGGATGTCATTGAACAGTAACAAATTATTAATGATTAATTCTGATAATTGTTGTAATTATGAATTGCATATAATTTAAGGCTTCCTCCTGCAGTCCAAAGACATGAATGTGTTGGCGATGCTAAATTAAAGTAAAATGACTTGAGTAAATTACCCAAGCAGGTTTTAGTGACTTTCATATGTTTTTACTCCTGTGCTAGTAAATTGTCACTACGCTGCAATATTGATTAAAATTTTCAGTACTCTTTCCTATTCTTTCTTATATAGAAATACACTAGTATTTTTCCCCTCATGGCTGCTTGAGGACTGTATAGAATATATTTTTATTCTCCCACGCACAAAAACGGCATGTGACAGATGAATAAAAAATGGAAAATAACACGGACAGCTCTCAGGCTTTGAACATTAGCCTCAGAGCTCCAGTGGAAAACAAAAGAAGCAAACATGAGACATCAAAGATGTCTTGACTGATTGCTAACGTTTGTGGGAAGGAGAGAATCATGTATTTTCCGTGACGACGACACAGCGCTCCCCAGCAAACACCTACAAACCCAAGCGTAGTACGTATACCTGTTTTTCACTGCTGGGAGCCTTTTAGAACGCTTGGAATGTTTGATCTATTTCCTCACATTATGAAGCACAGATAGTCTGTGTTTGTTGCGTAATTTTTTGGTTCGTGTGCCAAGAAATATGAGGACTTGCCTGGTCGGGACACAGAGTTTGTATATAAATCAACATACATGACTCATTCGCCCTACTTATTGCTCTGATGTTGCCGTACTAGTACATCGTACTGAAGTTTTTGCATGCCGGAGCTTTTGGCCCACAGCTGGTTTCTCCTCAGGCTACAGGCAAACATTTTTCCCCTCTTGAGTAAATCCCAAGTGAGGAGCAGGTGATGAGCCACTCGGTTGATTGGCCCACTGGTCAGTGTGACTCCGGGCCTCCAGCTGTGCTCAGATCAGTCTGCATGTTTCTTTTGTTTATGCGTGCACGTGTCGGGGTTTAAGAGGGACTCCAGCTGCCTCCTCTTCCTGGGCAGACGCCCTGAGGCCCCCCGTCTCCCTGGGTAAGCCTTTTCATTGTGGCAGGAGCAGACCCTGGCTGACCCCGTTGCCCCACTTCGTCCATCATGATGCCAAACTGCCACTGCCCAATTTTTGCCCGTCTCGAGTGGACAGGGCTGCATCTGGTGCTCTGAGTCACATGATTTCCATTCCATCTTTCAGGAACAGTGTATGGCCTACAGATACCTACAGGATTTATCATGTGCCTTTGTTGGTCATAATACTTATTTTGATAGTCCATCACAGCATATATAAAGTAAAGTGGGCCTTATAGTCACACGTGAACACAGCACAGCACACAGTGTGAGCAATGTGAATTTAACCCCTTCAGCAGGCAGCCAGCGATGCAGTGCCCAAGGAGCAGTGTGTGGGGGCCGTGTCTTGCTCAAGGGTACCTCAGTGGTGCCACTGGCAGTCCTGGGATTCAAAACCACAACCTTTTGATCACAGGGGCAACTCCCTAACCACCAGGCCACCAGCCGCCCCATGTTAATGAATGGATATCGGCATGAAAAGCATCACAGTTTTCCTGCCTTGCAGTTTGTCCACATTTACATGGAGCTTTGACACCTTAACAGTTACTGACATTTTCAGTAACATAATATTTGTGCACAGAATGTAAAAATCAAGCCATTTGTCTGTTGTCTAACTGAATGCCACTTAGCCTGACGGTATCTCGCTGAGATCATAATAGCAGCCATAAGAGCCCGAAAGGGTTCTCTTGTACTGCGTGTAGATTAGCCAAGTGAAACTGCCCCTTTTGGCCTTCTGTACCTGCGCCTAGCCCTGTCCGCCTGTATCAGTGTGCGTCAGGCCTGGTTTGTTCCTCCAGATTTATGGAGGCTTTTTTTTATCGCATGGGTCCAGCCAGCTCTGTGATAAGCAAATATGTGGCCAGCTTTATTGTCTCAGCCCTGCAGCATTTTCTGTGGTTTTCAGAGCTGACTGTCGAGGGTTAGCGACATAACTAATCACCCCTTTTCTCGCTCGCCCTGGTGTGGCTTACAGTTAATTTCACGTGAGTCTGCTGCTGTAATCGCTTGTGATAATCTTTTTCCACTTTCAGTTGTGAAATTTAGTGTGTGTCCAGACAACAGTGGATGCTTTATGTATGTGGAGCTTCTGGCACAGTTCATTTCTGTGCCACCGCTGACTGCAGGTTATAACCTCATGAGGCCTAGTTATTAATCTTAAGACTTATTATACAGTACTATGAATTATTTAGTAACTACTCTAAATCTAGTAAGTGAGCCGTGTAGTTCTTACAGTGAGGGTCCATATCCAGGCCCAATTTGCAGTGTAGAGAAAGCTACTAGGCTTGTTCACACTGGTGGTGATGGGAACCAAACATCTGGTTCTATACCTTGAAAAGCTACCTTTGAAATGAAGCAATGCAGTTTTTGTTTTTTTTTAAATCTATTTACAGTAATGTAACTTATTTTTTCAGATTTGTCAACATTACATACAAAAGAGGGCATTTATAGATCCACTGGTCATATTGGATAGTGGATAAATTAAAAGGCTATATTTGCACTATAGACATTACAACCCTTGGCTCCCATCACCACCATTGTAAAGAAATCATATGCTGGTAAGTTTCTGTACAATAAGCTATTGTACATCAAACCACTCTGAGTGACTTTGTTTAGGTCTCAGTGATCGAATTATGTCGAAATGTCGGTGGAATTCCTCTTTTAAAACCTCATCATCTTGACTTTTGCCATTACTTCCCTAGGTAAAAAGCTTGCAATTTTGTGCAATTTGTTTTTTAATGTGTGCACTCGATAGTAATCATGCTCATATATAGAGCGCATGTAAACTGTTGTCAACAGGAGCATGAATCACTAGAATGTGCATTTTCTGAGCACTCTGGGAGATGTATTGAAGTCACAGCTGCTCACACAAGCTGTTAGGAATCCCCCTGAGTGCTGAGAAGAATAAGATGACAAAAACGATGGCTATTTATTTACTTCTTTTATTCTATTTTCTTTTGTTAATAGTGTTATTTACAGAGAATATTATTAACTGTAGTCAACAATTGCACACAGTCTCTGTTTGAAATGTGAAGTACTTGCAGGTCGCTGGATGCTTCAGCTGTACAAATAAGGTCAGCGTGAGCTGCCAGGCCCTGCCCCGCTGGCCCCAGTACCCCTCCCTCTGTTATTGAGATGCCCTCCTATTCACGCACTCATCATCTCCCGCTTCATGATGTGGGGTGGCAGGGCGCATAAGAGACCCCGTCCCGTCCTGTCCCGTCGCTTCCCGTCTCTTGTCTCTCTCTCTCTCTTTCTCTCTCTCACCCCTAATTTGCTTATTGTGCTCTTGCTGTGGGAAGGACAGGACACGGATTCAACACATAAACCAACCTTTTGTTTTTGACTGGTCAGAGGAAGGGGAGAAGACTGGGGTGAAAACACTTCATAATAAGAAAGATAAAGCCCAAAGAATTAACAAATGGCTGTTTTATGTTTTATGGCATTTTAGGCCTTAATTGATCAATACTGTCTGGTGTCTACCTCTGTTCTGCATTTTTGCACATGTAACTCTCCGCTGCTGGAATACAGTATCCGTCATAATAATGCACTCATTCAGACAAGTATTGTAGCTGTTGTTGATTGTACTAAAAGTCGTTTTTCTTGCACTCTCTTTAGTCCTGTCTACACTTGTGGTCTTGTGGTGTTCTGTTCTGTTCTGTTCTTGTGTTGCTCCATGGTCCTGGAGGAACGTTGTTTAGTTTCACTGTGTAATGTGTGTACCTGGTTGAAATGACAATAAACCTATTTGTCTACTTGTCTTGACCACCTGTGAAAGTCAAACTTTTTTTTTTTGGTTGGGCTGGTGATGTGAGAAGGGGTCTCTTCATGCTCAGGCCACTGTGTGTGGGAAGGAGACGAGGCGTTGCGTCATCATTAGCATTCAACCCTTCCGTCTTTATTCACCTGAGTGCCGGCTCGCTGCCCTGCTCTGCGTTTTGTGAATCAGGAGGCCGCGCACGCCTCGAGGGGGTCGGCGCTTCCTGCTCGGGCCGACATGGGTAAAGTGACTGTGATTGAAAACAAGCTTTGCAAGTCGGCGGGTTTCGGGGAGTTACTATGTGTGTTGTGTTTCCACACCAAGCCGGTCTTTCCAGAACTCGTCTCGCTTGCCTGCGTTCTCAGTACTGCCTTTCCAGCTGATTAGCGGGGAGATAATTACGTCTCCTCACGTCGAGAAGCCTTTTGTTAGGTTGGAGTTTGTTTTCCTTGTCTCAGCACTTAATAAAAGATCATAAAAATGAGTAGTAATAAATTTTTATGCACTGTTCTCAGTGCAGCAAGATGAAAGGTCTCAGATATAGGAATGTGGTGTTTTTGTTTTGTTTTTTTCTTTCATGTGCAGTCAGGTGAAGTTTGCTACTTCTCTGGATTGCAGGCCAGGCAGCTCTGAGTTGTGTTTATTCCCCAGATTAAAGGAGAGTGTGCTGTCTGGCTGCTGTCCGGAGCAACATGTTCATCTGACGTGACTGAGTTTAGCCGGAGCTGCAGTATAAAGCCTTGATCGCTCACCGTTCACTGACAGGAGTTGACCAGAAAAATGCAGTTTTTAAGATAATAGTTTGCTCTCTGCTCTCCTCCGCTGCTCATCACTCCAGAGACGTTAGAAAGGACTTTGATCACTCACACACTCAGACAGCACAGCAGTCTGGGCAGGGTTGCCATATTGGGCGGGATCCTCCTTTTTATGCAACTTACTGTCAGTAACTTTTTTATCAGTGATATTGTGCTTTGGTTAAATTTAATTAATAATACAATTTCATTCATAATTAGCTAAATAAATGCAATAATACAAACATATGTAATGTTGTTGTTGTTTTAAAGTAAATAACAATTTTAATAATTACAGTAATGTTGTTGCTCTTGTTATTGTTCTACTACTACTACCAACAACATCTTGTTATTGTTGTTGTCAATAGTAGTAGTAGTAGTAGTAGTTGTAGCTGTAATAATAATAGTAGTAGAAGTAGTAATAATAATAATAATAATAATAATAATAATAATAATAATAATAATCACAAATCTTTATTTTTCATTTAGGCATTGAAACAGAACATCTGGAGTGTTTCTTATCCAAATAGAATATTCCATCCATCCATTTTCTGAGTAACTTATTCTTAACCAGAGTTACAGGCAGTGCTGTAGCCTGTCCCCCCACTCGTAGGGCAGAAGGCAGAGAAACACCGTGGACGGGTCAGTGGTCCGTAAATGCATTCACACCTGGGGCAATTTAGCATCTCCAGATCACCTAATGTGCTTGTCCTTGGACTGTGGGATGAGTCCAGAGCACCCAGCAGAAACCACACAGACATGGGGAGAACATGCAAACCTCACCCAGAAACATCTCCGGCCGTCCCAGCTGGGAATCCAAGGCAGGACTGTCTCGCTGATGTCTCGGTGATGGTGCTAAACACTGCGCCACCGCCCCACCCGCAGAGCTGAAGGCCTGTGCAAGAATGTAAATTAGCCTGTTTGGTGTGGAGGGAAAGTCGCTGAAGGAAGGTCAATGAAACAGTGTTTATCGGAGATCCTCATAAAAATCAAGCCAAATATTTAAAAAAACAAATTTCTGTTTTCTTGTTGTTATCTGCTCTGCAATGAGTGAATCAGATAATCAGAATTGCTAATGTCGAGTGGCTCCGAAACGATGAGTGGTTGTGTATATTTGTCACGACAAGGTAGACTGATATGGGTCGAGATTAAGGCCTCTGTTATAAGGACTTTGACCTGTTCTGATGACTCAGTGACTCTGTGGTATAAAAAGTAGCCCATAAATCTTCCCTATCAAATACGTAAATGTTTACCCGCTTGGTTATAATGCTGGGATTCAGCTTGGAGTTTATGCTTGGGGTTATTTTACTGTAGTTGTTGGATTTGGCATTGAATTGAACCAGGCCTCCCTTATTGTTTCCCATTTTTTTCATTTCTGCGTCATGGCCATTTGGTTCAGTGTCGGGTGGCCCGATCGTTTACAGCCCACAACATGGTGTCATTTTACAGGCTGCCTGCCATCTGAAGTCAGACCAACAAAAGAAATAGCTTTTGAGTGGAAGGATCTTGCTGGTTATTATGCATTTTTGTCCTTGGAGAAATCCGATGAGCTAGCTCGTCTCATTTGTCGGGATTTATGGAGCGTACGCATTCTTTCCACTAAAAGTGTTCACGCATGGCTGTCATATCCATATTTACCTCTTGTAAATGTATTATGAACACGTCCCCGTTTATGTACCTTTCTGCTCACAAGCTCCTTTTTCCTTGTAAGTTTTTCTTGCAGGATGGAACCTGACAAACATTCCTTTCCGAGGGGTTGGCAGTTGTGCTCAGTCTGTAAACGTGATGTTAGTTTGTGCTTTGTCGCCAGGGCTGTTTGCCAACAGGGTGTTTGCTTCTGTTCCTTGTACCTCGGGACACAACCAGCCCGCAAGATTACTGACAACGTGTTCATCCTCTTTTTACATGCAATAAACAGAAATAGCATTCAATAAGAGCCATTAGTAGTCTCTGCAGATTTTACGCTCTGTGTGTAGAAAACGGTATTAAAGAGAATTAATGGGTATAAAAAGGATTAGGAGGAGGAAATAGAAATAAATTGGCATTGTTTAACAGGAGGAGCTTGTGTTGCTGATTTAAACCCTGTGGAAAGCAGGGCAACACCAGAGCATTTGAGTTAGTCTGATTGCTGGCTTGCATGGTCCTAATCAGCAGAACAGTGTTCTCCTTCCCCTGGTGCATGCTGCAGAGATTCCAGCTAGACCTGGAACCTGCTAGACCTCAAAGTGTGTGCGCGAGTGTGTGCGCGAGTGTGTGCGCGAGAGAGAGTGAGAGAGTGAGAGAGTGAGAGAGTGAGAGAGTGAGAGAGTGAGAGAGTGAGAGAGTGAGAGAGTGAGAG
>JBBPCZ010040342.1:0-13341 GCA_037974445.1 Brycinus macrolepidotus
GACCAAGCACACAACAACACATAATGTCATCACTCTGCGTCCAGGGCTGCACGTGGTCAAAACGCGGGGGACGGGCTCCGTAAGGGGCATGACCGAGGTGAATCAGACATGACAGTACCCCCCCCCCCCAGAAACGGCTTCCAGGGGAGGGCGAGGGAATACCCCGGCCACCCCCGAAGCCGTCAAAGGACGCCTCCGGCAACCAGGCTTACCTACAGCCCCCGGTCTCTTGGGGGGATGCCTCCGAGGTCAAGGAGCAGGTCTCTCAGGCCGGCTATGGTGGAAGTCGTATTTAAGTTCTTGGCTCAGCACTCAGGACCCAACTCCTCTCCTCGGGGCCATACCCTTCCCAGTCTACAAGGTACTGGTGGCTCCTTTGACGCCTTTGGGAGTCCAGGAGCTGGCTTACCCGGTAAGCGGGGTCCCCTCAACCTCGATCGCCACGGGGAGCATGGGTTCCACTTCCCCTGCATCCAACGGGCCCGTCACAGCTGACCTAAGGTGAGAAACATGAAATACTGAGTGTAAGCACGTGTGTGGGTAAACGGAGCTCATATGTAACAGGGTTGACTTGTTGTTGACTATCTCCTAGGGACCTATGAACCTAGGTGACAGCTTATGTGATGGTAAATTTAACTTCAAGTCCTGGGTAGATAGCCAGACTCTATCCCTGACCCGGAATACCGGTGCCTCCCTCCGACGCTGGTCTGCAGACCTTTTAAATCTACCAACCGCTCTGCCGATGGACGTGTGTGCTCTTTCCCACACCCGCTCTGCCCTGCAAAACCAACTATCCACTTCAGGGATCTCGGATGGCTCACCATCCCAGTGACAAAGCGGGGGTTGACGCCCAAGCACACACTCAAAGGGCGTTAGGCCAGTAGCGGAGTGACGTAATGAGTTCTGGGCATATTCTGCCCAGTCAAGGAACTCTGCCCAGTCGTGATGTCGCCCATGGCAACTGGGGGTCAGGCTGACAGTAGCCCCCAGTTTCTTGAAAAACGTGGCCCAGATAAACTGGGGACCTCGGTCGGACAGGATGTCCTCCGGGATGCCATATGGCAAACACACGGCTCGGAAGAGTGCCTCGGCCACTTCTAAGGCGGTGGGTAAGGAACGGAAAGGAAGGAACCGGACCCCCTTCCAGAATCGATCCACCACCACCAATAAAACCGTCTACCCTTTGGATGCCGGTCTGAACTGTACAAGAAATCTTAAAATATCACGCTGCTCTCTGTTCTCAGTTATAAATAGGCTTGTGGTAAGGCCTGCTCTCGCTTATGGCCATACCACCTTGAGCATGCCCGATCTCGTCTGATCTCGGAAGCTACGCAGGGTCGGGCCTGTTTAGAACTTGGATGTGAGACTGCCTGAGAATACCTAGTGCTGTAAGCTTTTTAGCCCTTTTTAGTACTACATTCCTTACTGTTTTTTCCTAAACAATTCAGGAAGAAAATAATTTGATAAGATAATGTTTTCATGTTTAACTTCTTGCTTGACTTTCAGCCCTTGCAGTCAAAATGTGAGCAGCACTTCTGTGATCTGCAGCTCTTTAAGAACACCTAGTGTTTGTTTTCAGAAACACTTGTGTTTTCAACATGATGTCACACAACCTTCTCTCCTTGTTGTGCCCTCAGCTCACATCTGTTACAGAAACCAATTCTTGATCCATGTCAGCTCTCAAATTACCAAACTATTTCAAATCTACCATTAAAATCTAATATTTTAGAAAAAGTCGTGGCCCAACAGTTATGTTTGCTACTGCACAAGAACCTTATATATAAATTCCAGTCTGGGTTCCAGCCTCATCACAGCACTGAAACGGCCCTAGTAAAGATAGTAAACGATCTTTTTCTGTGCACTGACAAAGGTTTTGTTTCTTTGCTGGTTTTGCTTGACCTTGCTGGTTTTGCTTCGACACCATTGACCACTCAAAAAAAACAGAGGCCATTCTTTTAGGTCCAACAGCTGCCAGAAACAAACCGTCATGTCTAATGCTTGCTGGTTCCTCAGCTTCTCCAATGTCAACCGTAAAAAATCTCAGTGTCTATCAATCCAGATCCATAATTTGACGCGCGTATAGGTACTGTTACTAATTTGGACCTAAGTAAACAGCTCTCTCACCAGTTTTTGTAGTTTTCTCAGTCAACCCCTAGTGGACTTGTGAGATATTCCATGTCACCAAAAACAACAATAATGGCAAGCTTTGCAGGTGGCAGGCAAAGAAACACCATAGAAAATGTGCCAGAGACAGACTCAGACTGAGAGAATGACCGCACAAACTCCCATTTGCCCGCGTTTTACTCCTCAATGTTCAATCACTTGAAAAAAACTGGATGACCTTATGGCCATAGTAAAGTTCCAGCACAACATCAGGGACTGCAGCATTCTCTGTTTTACTGAAATATGGTTAACTCCCGCAATTCCAGATCATGCCATGACGCAGTCGGACTCCATGTTTCTCCATGTTCTGCATTGGCATTACGGCAGAGGCTAGAAAATCCAAAGGCGGTGGAGTTTTCATGACCAACAGAAGATGGTGCAACCCTCAGAATGTCCCTGTTCTCTCCTGTTCCTGCTCACCTTACCAGGAGCATCCGATCATCACATGCTAGCCATTCTACCTGCCCACTGCCATGTACATCCCACCGTAGGCAGACACAGGTAATCCATGTCTAAATTCCATGATGTGTTTAGCCACTGTCTGAATAAACACCCAGATGCTGCCCTTTTTGCAGCAGAGGACTTTAATAAGGCCAAGCTCAGACAGGTCATGCCAAACTTCTTGCTACATGTCATTTGCTCAACAAGAGGTAACAACACAGATCACTGCTACACATAGTTCAAGTATGGCTATAAGTCAGTTCTACAACCAGAGTTTGGAAAGATCGCCCACAACGCTATCTTTCTGATCCCGGAATATAAGCAAATATTAGCCCAGGAAACTCTGGCGAGGTAAAGTTCTGGTCTGCCCAGTCAGAAGCTGTGCTGCAAGATGCACTTGATGACATGGACTGGGATGTTCCTGTTCAACTCAAACAACATTGGCAATTTTACAGAAGAAGCCATTAGCTTTGTTAGCACATTAGCAGACCAGATCATCCCAACCATCAGAATCCAGACTTTTCCTAAGCAGAAACCATGGAATGAACACCCCCATACATCACATACAATGCAGGACTCAGCCTTGGAGATATGAGCAGGTACAAGGAGGAGCTTGCTGACCTCAAAGGAACTTAATCAATATGGCACTGACTGTCACTCCCACTGCGTGGACATTTCCTACTGGGCTACCGCCATGCACAACCCAGATATGGAAAGTATTGTTCATGTTGCCACAAAAGTACCTAGAACTATTAGAGGTATTCAGTAAAATACCCGGGATTATGAAATCCAATCAAGTCATGTCAAGTAGGGGTTTGTCATTTCAACCATGTACACAATAAAAGGTGAAATGAAGCAATGTTCCTCCATGACCATGATGCAACACAACAGGACTAAAAGAGAGAGTGCAAAGAAACACAAGAGCAAAAATACAATATTTCTCAGGACAAGACAAGATACAGTGCAGCCAACAGTAACAGTAACAGCACTATGTAATACATGAAGAGTATTTGCAGTGGTAATTGCGACCAGGATACAGAAGGGGAGAAAGAAGCAGTTAAGTGCAGTGTATGTGTGTGTTAAGTACAGTTTTTAATGATTCAGTTCTGAGTTAGGTGTCTGATGGCCTGGGGAAGAAACTGTTCCCCATCCAGGCAGTGAAGGTCCGGATGCTACAGGACGTTTTGCCAGAAACTAGAAGGGAAATGAGGGTGTGTGAAGGCTGCGTGGGGTCACCCACAATGCTGGAGGGTTTGTGTAGTATAAATGTCTGTGACAGAGGACAGAGAGAGATCTTGATGATCTTTTCAGCAGTTCTTAGTGTCCTCTGTAGGGTCTTGCAATCGGAAGCAGCACAATTTCCATAACGTGCCATGATGCAACTGCAGAGAATGCGCCCTATAATTCCTTTGTAGAATGTTGTGAGGACTGGTGGTGCACCCTCCTTAGTCTCTGAAGGAAGTGGAGACACTGCTGGGCTTTCTTGGTGATTAAGCTGATGTCGAGCTGGTGTTGAGCTGGTGTTGATGTTCAGCGCAGAGTGGTAGTGACATGGTCTCCTGAAGTCAACAACAACCTCTTTTGTCTTTTACACATTCAGAGACAGGTTGTTTGTTCTGCACTGGTTGTTCTCATTGATCAAACCTATCACAATTGGTCATCAGCAAACTCGATTATGTGGTTTGTACTGGAGATGTTGCTTTCATTCCTGGGGTCTCCCAGTCAGGAAATGTAGGATCCAGTTGCAGAGGGAAGCGTTCAGGCACAGCAGTCTTAGTCTTCCAATCAGATGGTGTTATGTACCTCATGACTAGCCCCTTGAAGCACTTCATTATGATGGTTGTGAGTGTGACGAGATCGTAGTCACTAAGGGAGAATGCTGATGACTACTTTGGCATGGGGATGATGTTGGTGGCTCTGAAGCACATTGGAATGACAGTAGTGCTCAGAGACATACTGAAGATGTCAGTGAGGACATCTGCCAGCTGGTCTAAACATCCTCCGAGAGCATGACCAGAAATGTTATCTAGCCTGGCGGCCTTCCATGGGTTGACTCTGGGCAGAGTTCTCCACACATCAGCCATGGTCAGGCAGAGAACCCTGGTTATTGGGGGGCAGGTTGTGTTGATGGTCTTGGAGACAGTAATGCACTTGATTTAGCCAGTCATCGATGCCGTGTCACCTCGATCAACCATTAATCTACCTGCTCCCTCAAACCCCTCCCAACCCTCTTAACGAAAGCTTGCTTACTCGCTTTGGTCCCGCACCTCACTAAACTGGATTATTTGTTTTAGCCAGTAAAACGTGAAATTCTAGTGAGTTAACATGACATTTTGAAGAATATTAAACTACTTTAATCTGCTAACATCACCAAATCGCAGACCCAGAAAACATTTGACCGTAAGCCACGTAAGTATCAGTATGGAGGGTGGTGAGCTCCTTGTCTGGTCTGAGTGCTTCATCTTTAATTTATCGTCTTTCTCTGTCACCAGTAATAGTAGGGAATTTATTTGTCACGATATACACATGGTGGGGTGCCTTCTACAGTTACCTTATGAGGTAACCGTAGCCTTCAGCCAGGAGCAGATGTCTTTAGGTGGTGCACAAACTTCTATGAGTGTTTCGGCCCTTGATGAAGGTTTTTAATGATAAAATACTACTTAATATGGTGTATCTTCACTTCCATTAAAGCTCATACAGCATTACTTGGTGTCAGAAGCTACAAGAGGCCCCATGTGCTGTCTCTATATGGAGAACAGTATGTGCCCTTTAACCTCTGGAGAAGGGTCAGAAAATTCTAAACAATCCACAAAGGTACTCTTTCAGAGGGCCTAAACGTAAAGTAAAGACAACTGTACGTAAATAAACATTCAGTCTACTCAAGATAGGAAAACTAAAAGGTCACCTGTCAAAGATGATGAGTGTGTTTTTATGGCAGGAGGTCATGAAATTTATAGACAGCATGGGCTTGAATAGAGGGCTATTAAAGGTCGGTGTCCATGTAAGTACATGGACCAAGGAGTCTTTGTGTACGTGGAATGTTAATGATACATGAGATGTTCACGTACACAAGACATGGTAGAGAAATAAAATGGGGTGTTACCGTTCATGACGAGGAATACTAAGTAAGTGATACCTCACCTCATATCTATTGGAAAACACTTAGGAAGGTGGAGACATTGGAACAAAGGTGGAGTTTTGAATATCCAATTATTACTCTGATTGGAGTGTTTGTGTTTTCAAAGGAGAGCATTTGATCACTACTCCCGAGGACTATGAAGCTGCCTTAATAAACAGCATTACCTCAACTTTCTGACTGCATTAGAAAAAGATCCAGACTTAGATTTTTGCTTCAATTTTCTCCACAGCATATTTTGGCGCTGCGAGCAGGGTACGAAGAGGCTTTTGCAGGCTCCTGGTCACATCCGTGACCCCTGAACTGCTGCTGTTCTGGCACAGAACACCTAAGGTAAGCATTTTTGAATTCTGCTATCTTTTTAATTAGGTTCTGTGAAAGAAAGTAGTAAGGGGTTGTGGGCGATTGGGAGAACTGCATACCTCTTGTAAAAAGAACTGTATTTAATGGTCATTTATTATATGAATTGGCATTATAATTAGTGAAAATAAGAAGACCCATTTTGGGGGGTACAGCATTGTTCAGTCAGACAGATGAGGCCATGGTCCAATGGTAAGTATCAATCTGAATACGTGGTTCAGTGCTAGTCAGACGAGCGAATAGATATAAAGCCTGTACAGGGTACTGGTCACGTGTTGCGCTTGGAAAAGGCCTGAGAGATTTTCGGTTGGTGTGCCTCAACTCATGGCAGGAGCTCTTGGTATAAGTGCAGAGATTAAAGAAAGTGTGGGTTGACGAATCTGACTTTATTCTGCTAATTGCTGAGAGGGCATAATTGTGATGTCTGGAGGAACCATGGAATTAAATGGCTGTTGTTTCAAGAACAGATAAGTGAGAGACTGCATTGACCTTTGCTGTCTGTTTGAGAATGAAACGGGGACAGTGTATTTGTGCAAAGTAAATGTGTGCCTGTGTTGAGCCGCATTGGGATTATTTGTGAAGACTGGTGTCTTCTTCTCTGAGAACCCTTGGATGAGGAGTGGATATAGTATGTGTATGATTGTTCTCTCTCTTTTTCTTTTGCTTACTTTCTGTTGGAGAGCAATTTAAAGGTTAAATTTCATTTTATCTTGTGTCAGATTGGCTGTGAGTGGCTGCGTATGTGTGTGCGAATGTGAAGCTGAAAGTTAAGGGCTTTGGCATATTGTTGAAGGAAAATAGAGTAAGATGAAGTACATTTAAGTGTGTAGTGTATGGTGCTGTGTTAAAAGGGTGATACATTAAATAAGCATTTTAATTAATTAATAAGAATAATAAAAAAGAATTAAATAGGAATATAACAAAGCGGTGATAAGTAGGATAAAGTGAAGATACAATATTTTGCGAAATTAAGGTAAAAAGTTGTAATAAATAATAGTTATATGAATAAAATAGAATAAAAATGAAAACTAAAATAATAAAGAAAATTAAAAGAAAAACTGTAAAATTGCAAACTCAGGGTAAAATGCTTATGGAAAAAATATGTGAGGAGAATCCATTATTAAAAGATGTAATTATGACATTTAGTAAAAAATGGGTGAAGCGTACCAAAAGTCTAAATACTAAATGGCCAGAGGGGGGTACGTTTAATTTGGGGCTGTGTGAGGCGTTAGAAGTCCTCATTCAGAACCATAAGTCAAGGGATAAGACTGAGGAGAGAAAGGTGAAAAGAGAAACTAAATTGAGAATCAATTCCTCTTTTCTACTGTCACAAATAAATAAACAGGTACAAGAACAAACCTGTTGTCTTGCTTCATGGTAAGGCTGATGAATGGTCCGAAGTACTGAGCTAATGCGTACATCTGCAGCATGTATTCCTTTCATGGACAAATAGCCCTTCATCATTTTACGTCCGTATGTTGGACCCATCTACAATATACATAGCTCTCCTTCATCTACGAAATATTGCTAAGTTAAGAAGTGCATTATAAGTCCACGCTTTTATTACCTCTAGACTCAATTATTGTAACAGCCTCCTGTGAGGTCATTTCAACAAGAATCTAAATAAGCTTCAACTAGTCCAGAATGCAGCAGCTAGAGTCCTCACTAGAACCAGGAAATTTGACCACATTAGCCCACATTATCAAGACTTCATTGGCTTCCGATCAAATTTCGTATTGACTATAAAATTCTACTATTGACATATAAAGCCTTGAATGGCCTAGTGCCCGAATATCTCCATGAAATGATTTCTTACTATGGGTGCTCTCATGTATATCATACCCCTTGGCTCTGCCCTTTCTAGCTAGGCTGCTATAAAGAATCAAGAGTCTCAACTTGCACTTCTTACAGTTATAAATCTTACTGTGTAAACTTAAGCAGAACTTCCTCTGTTCTCTTTTTTTTCTGAGGGGAACTGCTGCATATTTGTCCAGATTGACAAATCACCATTGGGACCCCAGGCCACCACCTTCCCGGGTCTGCAATCACTGGCGCCCCATGCCAAGATGTCCTCGACTGGTTCAGCTGCTATGACTCCCCACGTGCTCTTCCCCCATCCAAGGGTAACTGCTGTTTAAAGCTCCAGTGGCGATTGTTGTTCCTGTTCCTGTTGTTGTGGACTAGAGACTCACAGGTACTCTTACTGACTCTTAACTGTACCAACTCCTTTAGCCATAGATGGCCAATCTGTCGATATGTTCATTCATGAAGGCCTTCTCTTTTCTTTTCCCTCCGGGTCGACCAGAGGAGGATGGGTTCCCCTTTTCAGTCTTGGTTCCTCCTGAGGTTTCTTCCTCCAGCTTTAGGGAGTTTTTCCTTGTCTCTGTCACTTTTGGCTTGCTCACTAGGTGCTCGGACCTGGACTTTGTAAACCTGGTTTGTGACAACTTGGTTGTAAAAAGCACTATATAAATAAAAATTTAACTGAACTGAATTGAATGAATGCATTCTCTTTATATTATAAACTCTGATAATGTATTTAGTTCCTCTATAACCTTTTTTTCTTAAATATCATATCACTGTCACATAAACTTTTACAGATACCTTCAAAGCACAGATACACAGTTACAAGCCTGCTCAAATACTTATGTCCTGGTAACTCCAATTACTGTTGTCTCCTTCCTTTCCTTGCTAATACAGAACACTCGAGCACTAAACATCGTTACAGTTCATGGTGGTCTTTGCAAAATCACGTGACTTCAACCATTCTTGAATGCTTTCCTCACCTTGTTGTTGTTGAGATCACAGTCAGGTGTAGATTACAGTGTAAGTTTGCCATTTCTGTCACGTACAGCAGAGCACAACCAAGAGCCCAAATGTGACTGGAAGGTGAAACTGGAAACAGACTGGGTATTCTTAACAAAAGCAGCAGGAAGGCATGTTGAGTATGACATATATTTAATGGTTAGTCCAAAAGTGTTTAATTTTTTTATATGTTGTGATTAAAACCAGATTAATGTTCTACAGTAAATTTGTTCATCACCTCCCTTGATATGACAGTCTTTAATGATGAGATGCTAACTCAGAAACATCAGCTAATTAATAAATCTGCACTGATTCAAGATTCTGTTATGGTTTCTTTTATTTATAAAACCAGCACTGCTTGGCCATTGTTCTTCAAATGCAAGCAACCAAAAGTAGCAGATCTTGATGCAATAATGAAAACTACCAAAAAAACAGGTATGTGCACAGATAGACTCTGATGGGACTCCAGCCCTTATCCTTTCATCATCAGACCTCTTGTTCGGTATGTGCAGTAATTGTTTTTTTATATGCCGTTCTTGAATTCTTTCCAGGAATAAAGTTACGGGTCAGCTCAGTGGTGTCTGTGGAGATTTCACCTCAGTAACTTTGACCTTTCATGGACCCACATATCTCCACAGTGTTGGATGTCCCACAAATAAAGCACTAATCATTTCTAAGAGAACCACATTTAATAATGTGGTTGTACAATCATGATGTCAGTAGTAATATTATATAATACAATGATAACTTGTTAAACTAAACAGGTATTTATGCTAGGCTCTTTGGAGTATAGCTATAACTCTTGTGGTAATTCCCCCACCTAAAAACACTTTTCAACTCATCAGGTTTGGTAGAGCAGAGATAGTAATATATTAATTCTAATAATCAATAATTAATCAATTAATACATTATTAAAATAGTAATTCTGTGTTGTAGGGAACCTGAAATAAGATGTAGGGAGAGGCAGATCCATACTGAATTGGTACTTCTGATTCTGTCTGATATTTTCATGAATCAAACCTCACAAGAAAACACCGAAAACGCTTTTTCTTTTACCTTGTTCTCACACTCTCACATAAAAAGGGGCACACACATAAGGTGTGGTGAATGCTCTGTAATGGCAGATCATATAGAGTTATTTCACTCCACTAAGTTATTTTGTTCAACACATATCCATTTCAGTGTCCACATTTATTGCTTTTCACTATAGAAATGGCAAAGAATTTCTTTTTTAACATTTGTCTTTCTCTGTATCAGTTACTGATTCAAGATAAACTGTAGTACTGCATGCTAATACTCATCCCTAGTAAGACAACTGACTTCATTTTATAATTCATGAAGGGTGATAGTCCCAATTTACAGAACTGAGCTGGTTTAATGGTTTAACTCATAACTCATGACCCTCAAAACATTTTAAATTTGCTATAGGGCCATTTATTGTCTTCGCAGAGATAACTTTGAAGATAACTGTGAATGCCAACAAGTAGCTATTTTGCCACGTAATGTAATGACAGAATTGCTGAGACCTACTCTACCGTAATATATTTGCAGGGTTTGGTGTCTGAGTCTATGTGCCTTTTCTTAAGAACTGTATGATTTGGATCCTCGACGCTATTCCTAGCTCCACCCCCACCACTTTCACTCACACACACAGACACACTCCTACCTGCCATATTCCTGGAGGGAAACACCCCGGACCTGATCGGTTGCACCAGTTCATTTCACCGAGCCCCTCCGTCGAGCGGGCCGGAGAATGGGTGGGTTAACGCGGTCACAACAAAGACCTCCAGCCGCTGAGAACTGATCCTCCGGCGCGTCTTGAGGCGCTCAGCACCGCTGAAGCGAGGAAGAGATGCGTCAACAGTTTGCAAGCCCATCGCGAGTGTTGTGAATCCTGTCGGATGGCTCGTTGGATGTATCTTCAGCAGACACGCTGGCTGCACCAAGGAGAGCCGCTGTGGCGCCCAGGGTCTCGGTCGGGGGCTTTCTGAATCTCACAGTCCCTCTTCAGAACTTCAGGATATGGAGACGTGGACCAATGGAGGAGCATCCAGTGTGAAACAACTGTCTGCTGCAGTGGCCGTGGAGCCTAGTGGGACTAAGAACTGACTGGTGGATCGCTGACATGTTTTGTATCCAGGGTTTCCTGAGTCTTCAGTACTGATTAATAAATAACGCACCCAAACTCCTCATGAGGCGACCAGAGCAAACCAGCGCTTAGACTCACCACATACTGGAAATCCCTTCTCGGACTGAGAGCCCATCAACAGGACTCAACCTGTGAAAAGGTAGGAGGAGGGGGCGGGGGGCTTGTGTCTGAAGTGCATGCAGAGGTGTGCTTGATAAAGAACGCACCTGTTGGGTTTATGGTTTAGGGGAACTGGATTGAATTTGGAAACGTCAAGTGGTGTGGAGCGGGGGCGGTGCTCAAACTGTCCCAAATATAGCACAGGTGGTCTTCAACCCAGCGAATAGAGCTGAGACCTGTTCCATGAGAGTGGCTCGATCCAGAAGTACACATAGCCTCCTCTCCCCATCTGTCGATTTCTCAGAACTGTCGACTTGAAACACACGGTTCTGATCAGTTTGTGTGACAGTAGCTGACCTGATGATGAGTTCTCACTGTGTGTGTGTGTGTGTGTGTGTGTGTGTGTGAGAGAGAGAGAGAGAGAGAGAGTGTGTGTGTGTGTTTTTAGTGTATGCCCAGGCCTGTCCCGTGTGATTCATGTTTTATACGCGTTCAAAAACAAGTCACAGAGTCAGCACAGCCCACACACAACCTGTCACCTCACCCTTTAAATGAAATACATTACATTGCATGTTAATAAACTAAAATCAAATGGAATTTCATCTTGTAAGACAGACAACCCTACTGGGCTCATTTTTGTTGTCTGTCTGTGGGACACCCTGGGTGTCTTGTGACAGGTCCCTAATGGGCTGTGCGTAACTGTGGGGGTCTCCAGCCCCTTGCTTAGTCCACCCTCTCATTAGCTCCGCTGGGAGGGTGAGTCTGGACAGGTAAGACAGGGGGCCACGCTGAGACCCCCAAAACGCCTGAGTCCTTTTGGGGGGCTGGATGCAGACTCGAAATACCCACTAGGGACAGAGAAAACAGAGCAAACAAGTTGCGGACCATTACCCAGACTCTGGTCCTCCTCACAGGAGTCCTGACCTTCAGGCAAGAACACGAGGAATATTTCCCTCCACCGAGCCCAACAGCCTGATTTATTTAGCTGTTTCAGCGCTCTGATCGTTCATTTAGGCCTCATTATCTGTCATGAGCACTCCTGTTAGGTTGCAGGACTGGATAAACTTTATGGTTTCCTACCTGGAAGGTTACTGGAGTCTCACATTTGTGCACTTTCCTAATGATCAGTCATTCGGGTCTTTAAGGCAGGGCTTCATTCTTTCAGCTGATTTAGTTTGAATCCTGATTCGAAATTTGCAGCCTATCACACGTCAAGCATGTTGGCCATTCCATATGACTGTGTAATCATGTTGATTTTAAAAACAATAAATTCCCCATTTAACTGTTTGTTTGTTTGTTTTAGTTTATGTTTAGTCTTAATATGTTGCTCAGTCCAACATAGATTTATCTGCTGGTCTTTTAATCTCAAGTTGAAGATGTGCATTTTTTATGCTTGTGGGTTAAAGGGTTTAGAAGAAATATGACTTGGTATACATTTGGTTGGTCTGGTTTTGGGTTATGATACATGCTTCTGAATCAGGATCGTTTCATTTCTCCAAGTGTCACCAATGTTAGACTCTCCTGTAAACCTCAACCAACGCTGTTGTCAGGGGTCATTATCATGATCTGCCCAGATGGCTCTCAAACAATGTCATGCCTGCTAGGCAAAAAAGTGCTCTGATGAAAGTGAGTGAAGAAAGAGAATGTCAATCAATGTCTTTCCTTTTTATTCCTATAGAGTGTAATGATTTTCCAGCTCAAACACGCCCTATTCTGCTCAGCAGTTAATTATCATGCTGTTCGTAATATGAATTATGTTTGGTAGAGCAGAAGAAAACTCTTATTCTCTGGTGCTGCATACTAAGTAAGATGTTGAGCATGTAATGGAGACATAAAGAATAATCCTAACACTGGACAATCTCATGATTCACATGACAGTTTTGAATTTGCTACGGGACTGTTGTCTTATATAAACTATTCCCACAAATCCATAAATACATTAAAACCATTTAACTGGAGATTATTTAAACCTTAGGTAAGGTGCTAAGTGCTTTATCGTGTGAGAAGCTCCATATGTCCCTGGAGCACCACTGACATTTCTGACATGTCTAAACCAACATCCATCACAGTGTGACAAAAAGTGTGGAACTGAGAGAATGTCACTCTTTTTGGTTTCTCTTTCTCTCTCTCTCTCTCTCTCTCTCTCTGCTCTCTCTCTCTCTCTCTCTCTCTCTCTCTCTCTCTCTCT
>JBBPCZ010040353.1:0-13340 GCA_037974445.1 Brycinus macrolepidotus
TGTGGAAGAACTTGACTGGCCCGCACAAAGCCCTGACCTCAACCCCATCCAACACCTTTGGGATGAACTGGAACGGACATTGCGAGCCAGGCCTTCTCGTCCAACATCGGTGTCTGACCTCATAAATGCTCTACAGCAGCGGTCACGAACTGTTTTTGCGCCACGGACCAGTTTCAAGTAAAACAATATTTTCACGCACTGGTCAAGAAACAACCGATACCGGTCTGCTGCCCGGTGGTTGGGGACCTCTGCTCTACAGAAAGAATGGGCACAAATTCCCACAGAAACACTCCACAATCTTGTGGAAAGCCTTCCAAGAAAAGTAGAAGCTGTTATAGCTGTAAAGGGGGGACCAGCTCCATATTAGAGTCTACGTATTTGAATGCAATGTCGTTGAAGTCCTGTTGGTGTAATGGTCAGGTGCCCCAATACTTTCGTCCATGTAGTGTACTTTCTAGCTGTGTTTAGCTCCAACCTGCATCTGACTTGCTACCTACCCCCTACTTAATGCTCCAGCCAATCAGGGAATTCTGATGAAGTTCATTAGTCAGAGCAGTTGTTGGAGATTGTGACTGGAACTAGACTTCTCAGGAAGGTAGATCTCAGGTAGGTGACAACCCTGAAGACCACCCTGAGACCACCCCAGGTTGGTTCCCTCAAGACCTTTGCAATTGAAAAAGAACATGCTTCTAAATGAGTTGTGCGAATGTAAACAAGCTTTTATAATTTCAAAGGACCTAAAGGTTTTTGGAAGAACGTTTAAATTAAGAATACCTTTAAAAGAACCTTCAAATTTTTTGTTTTTAACCCTTAGAACATGAGCAGAACTGATCTGTGCTGGCAGCGCAACAAACGCTAAATTGTAATTATAAAGCAAAATAACTTATTTGGAAGTTCCTCCAGATTGTGTTGATCCTCAGAGTGTTTGACAAAAATGCCCAAATTTCTTTTATTTTGGGTCTTAGAAATGAACAAAAAAAACAAATAAAAAACACACAAGATCTTTGAACCCGGGAGAACCGTTTATATTTGTTTAAATCGGATTTTACTAGTACGCTCTGAGTTCTAAGAGTTAAAGTAACACTTATCATTTGAAAACATGATATAGGGAAATAAATGGCATCTCTCGAAGACCCCCTTTCTAATTCTAAGCACACGTGCAGTTGAGCTTTGAAGAAACGAATTCACAGCACAGTCAAAGGCCTGTCTAACATTAACTATGAAGACTACAACATACTCATCACATCTCCACGACTTTGCCAGAATATGATTTAGAAGTTTAGTCCTTATTGTGTCAGTGCAGACACCGATGAAATCAGCAGCAGCAGCAAGCCAATATACCCCCATGTTTATTTTGCTTTCTGCATCTACTAGCAAGGCAAGAGTGTACATGTTTGCCCCTGTTCAAACGAGTTTGTGTTTGTCCAGTGATTTAAATCTGGTTCAGCACCAACTTCCAAGTTTTGTAGCGTGTCATCCCAAGTCTGTTTGTGTCCGATTCCCAAAGTTGCCACGGGAAAACATTTGCAGAGATCAGTGGGAATGTGTGAGACACCCAGTTATTTTGTTAGGAGTTTTAGTGTGTCTGAGATTTTGAGTAACTCTTTGTTAAATTGTATAAATTGTATAAATTGTATAAATTGAATTCTTCATCTTTCATCCTGATTGGTGCTCTTGTTGACCCATTAGTCACCCCCTTTGGCATTTCTAGACAAGCTGGTTGTACTGGGGTACACTCTAAATTATTAGAATACTGTTTTTAAGTTAGAATTAAAAACAGAAATCAATTTTGACTGAATACATTTAGAAAGTGAACTCACACTTTTTGTGTCGGAGTACTGATGTGGACACTAGGACAATTTTTCTGTTTTGGACAATATGTCTTTTTTCTCCCAAGTCTTCATTTTATGTCTTCATTTTAAAAACATACATGCATGTTATATACCTTATTTGAGACCAAATTCTGCCAGTTCTATGATTTTTTGTATAATCAGTTCATGTTAATTAGATAACGCAAGTCTGTAACATGAGTATTTATTAACTGCATACTATCAGTGGTGTATTAAAGTCTTAACTAAAGCCTTTCTTTTAGTTAGTCTGGTATGTGGTTTTGGTTGGCCCCAATGGGTTAGCGTCCAACATAAGCATTAGCGCTACTATGACTGCGCCTTAGCAAACTTACAAACTGTTAAACCTAGATAGACAAACATAGATGTCTATATCCATTCACTGCTAGCTCCTTATTTGCAACGTCACCACCTGACCATGGAAACTGAAAGTGTTCAAGTCAAGTCAAGTCATGTCAAGTTCTTTTATAAAGCACATTATCATACACAAAAGGTCTTTCAATGTGCTTTATAGGAATAGAATAAAAATTTAAATAGATTAAAGCAGAATAAAATAATGGAAGAAATAAAAGAATACATAGAAAATTGACAAAAGAAAATTGAAAGTGCAATAGAAGTGCAGATAAACGCCACCAAACATTATTTCACCATGTTTAGTTTTGGCTCTTTTCACCATTAGCTGAGCAGATCCTGCAGATCTAAGAAACCTACCAGGATTATAAACATCAAACATATCAGAGATGTGTTTAGGTCCCAAACCATTGAGTGACTTGTACATGATAAGTAAAGCTTTGAAATCAATTCTGTACTGAACTGGGAGCCAGTGCAAGAACCTGAGAATTGGAGTGATGATCCTTTTTCTTGGTTTTGGTTAGAACTCTGGCAGCATCATTTTGAATGAGCTGGAGCTATCTAATGGACATTTTGGGAGGAAAAGTTCATTAGACATCTCCAGGCAGCTAATTGGTTTTAAAGGAAAGATGGTGGGGCCTTATGGGGAATGTAGTTCATAAAGTCCAGCTATCAAGGTTAAAAAAGAACAATTTATAGATGATTTTGATCCACCAAAGTGGGTCTGGTGATGCCCCAGGGATGCCCCCACACTTCTGGCAAATCATAATGAGGCCACATTTTACCAGACTCTATTTTACCAATCAAACGCAATCAGTCACACACATGCATGCATACACATAGTAACCAGCGGTTGGGGTGAACTTGCAGGGATGGCCACAATGGCCATAGAGATGGGCAGTTCTGCGGAAGATCACCTCTACGTGGTTTCATATTGATGACATGTTTCCCATAAGCTACCAAAACCATATACCCCATCAGTGTTCAAATTCCAATCTGACTCAGTTGGACTTGAGTCACATTTTGACAGATGTATGACTTAACCTGGCCTTATAAATATTTTAATAATACAAATAAAAGTGATTAAACTAAGGCTCTAAACTTAAATGCAAAATGTGAATTAAACCATGTTTCCCACCTTATATGTGTGACTTTGCCTGCCTGTCTTTCTACAAGCAGTCACTACTGCAGTGTTTTTCTTTTACAGGGCACAGTGGGGTGAGATTTGGTTCCTCTTGAAATAATGAGTCTTTTATTACAGCTGCCTGCAGTCAATGGACAGAATAAAGCATAGAAGCTATTTTAGCTGAAGTTCCAGATCACATTCCTTATTAACATACTAAAACCACTATGTGCTGTACAAACTACAGACTAACCATCTTTGAGCAACGCACTAACTGCATCTTCTGTCTGATTGTGAGTTTTTCCATAGAGAAAAGCATGTTTTTTTGGTTACTGCCTGCATATAATGAGGCAAAACTAAAATTCCCTACTAAAGACTCAAGACTCGACTCACAGTCGCACCCTAGAGACTCAGGTCTCGGCTCTGACTAGCATAAATCAACCGGCCCAGGAGTTTAAGAATTCAAAAAAAGTTCCTCTGAAGACAGTAATGAAGCTGGAGAGAGTTTGAGAGGTCACAGATACTGAAATGCATCTTTAACTATTTATTTTCTCTCTGATTGCAAAAAAATAGGGTTACGTGCATCGAAAGAACATAAAATAAAGGCACATGTGATTAAATGTAATATTAAGGAACACAGATTCTTTCACGTGAATTTCTGTGAGTGTGTGGTGTGTGTGTGTGTGCGTGTGTGAGTGTGTGGTGTGTGTGTGTGTGTGCGTGTGTGTGTGTGTGTGAGAGTGTGCGTGTGGTGTGTGTGTGTATGTGTGTGTGTGTGTGTGTGCATGTGTGTGTGTGTGCGGGTCTCTGCACAAGTGTGTTTATCTATTGAAATAACTCACTACAATCATAAAGTGAAAACAAAGGTTCTTTGAGTGAGCCGAAGAACCACTGCACCTCTGGTTCTCAGAAGAACCTTGTTTGAAAAAAGCAATCAACTTTTTAAAAGCATGAAGAACCTTCACAGAACTTAAAGCTTCTTGACCAATTTTAAGGTTACAAGTTTCACATTTTGTGGAACTTTTAAAAAGATTCTCCACACATCCCATGAACAAAGACGGTTCTTTTAAGAACCATCCACTGAAAGAAAAAAGTGGTTATTCAATGGCTTTGTGCAAAGAACCCTTTCTACTTTTATTGTACATACATAATCTTTTTACTACAAATGTCCTAACTTTTACTCAAGTAATTTCTTGCTTCTGCTTGATGCTTACAACTTGTGGCTAAGCACTCCAGTAAATTCTGTATATTTTTTCTGCAATTGAGCAATCTACTGTTTAACTGACAAATGAGTTTGGGAAAATTATTATCTTTATAAAAAAAAAGTTACTTTTGGCATAATATGCATAAAAATTCATACACAGCCATTTAAAACATATTTCAGCTTAAAATACAGTTGAGTGCATAGATTTCCATCCCCTTTGAGGATGAGGGAATTTACGTAGGGCACAAGACATTTAATGTAATTGTTTCCTAGCGCTTAGAACACGAGCGGCATGGATCCATGCTGGCAGCATCGTCATATGGCCAGACAGCTCCTTACATGGAAGTTCCCCTGGTTTGTATTTATGCTTGAGGTGTCAGATTTCATGCTGAACTTTGTTTGGTGTTCCTATGTCACATAGAACCAAAGTTATTGTAATTTAAAAAACATGCAAAAGCCCTTAATGAACAAAAATTCCCAAATTTCTTTTCTTTTAGCTCTTAGAAACAAACAGAAAAAAAACACAAGATCTTTAACCCGGGAGAACTTTCAGGATTGTCTCCGCTCACAAGTGGCTGGGGAAAACCCGCAGAGGGAGGGGCGTCCGGAGAGCGGCCGAGCGACGGCGCGCCGAGCGAAAGAGCAGCAAACAGCGAGCGTGTAGGAGAACAAATACTAGTTTCACACCGTTTATATTTGTTGAAACCAGATTTTACTTATATGCTCAGAGTTGTAAGGGTTAAAAACAGATTATTCAATATCAAAGAGGTCACAAAATGGCAAAAAAAAAGGTTCATGGTCACAAAATAATCAAAGTTATAGCATTTCTAAAAGTTTGCATATCCCTGTCTGAATGTGCTTTTTTTAATTTTTTTTTTCCCTGCGGTGGGCTGGTGCCCCGCCCAGGGTGAGTCCCTGCCTCACGCCCGTAGACCCCCGGGATAGGTTCTGGGTACCCCCAACCCTAGTAAGGACTAAGCAGTTACAGAAAATGAATGAATGAATGAATGAATGAATGTGCTTTTTTGCCCATCATTTGCTTTGATAACTTAATAACATCCAAATTCTTTGGGCACTCTCTAAGAAGATTTTGGATTCTGTCGGCTGTAATCTTCATCCATTCTTAATGACATATCTGCCCAAACTGTGTCGCATCACTTGGCCATTTGTCATGGCCTGCTTTCTTTAAATGAATCCTGAGATTCTCTTTTATAGCTCTCAAATCTGGTGAGTGGGAGGGCCATGGCAGAACATTACTTTGTTGTTTTCAAACCATTTCTCAGTTGACTTTACCATATGCTTAGGATGATTGTCTTGTTGTGGGATCTACCCACACTTCATTTTTAACTGTGGCAAAAGACAAAAGGCCCCTTTCTAGACTGTGTTGGTAGTGAACTGCATTCAATTGACCTTTCGCTTGCTGCAAAGTGTCACTGCCTGATAAAGAAACACACCCTTATCACATCAGAGAGCCTAAACCATGCTGTATTGTAGGAATTGTCTTATTCTCTTCATAAGCACTGTTTTTTCTTGGCACAAATACCTTTTCTGGTCGCAGTGGGCAAAACATCTGGTGGCCATTGCCAGCTCTGAGTGATATATTTGGAAATTCTTTTCTAAAATCCATTGATATTCAGAATTTGATAAGGAATGATCAATTTTCATGATTTTTTCAATCTAAACATAGAGTGTGTGTGGTGGGTCATTTGTTGTGGAGGTGGGTGGGCAGGTGGACTTTCTTTTGTCTGACCATTATAAATGGTAGAGAGCAGTGCCACTGCATCCATAAAAGTGAATTAGGCATTTGCCTAGATAGGCCCTTTTGGAAGCATGACAAAATGTACCAAATGATTCTCCCTTGGGAGGAACTTGTTTAGAGAGTACATAATTTTATTAAGTTCTCTTCGAATTCGTTCTCAGTGCATAGATTGGCTTGGGAGATTCCTAACTCTGCCTCGTCTATTTCTGAAGCCCACCCTTAAAGGTCAACGGACCATTCAAACTAGAGTAGGCATGTATGGGCACATTTGCCAAGCTCTCATGCAGCAGCTTTAAAAACTTTCAAAAAACTGCACACCTTAAATCTGGTTTGTGAAGCACAGTGAATTATTGTCCACTACCTAAACTAAAGATGCAAGAGTTGAAAAACACAAAAGTAAAAATCAGGAAGGTTTTTTTGTGAATGGACAGCCTTGCCTGAATAACTCTTGTCTCTGCTCTCTACACACTAAGTGTTTTAAGTATTCTAAATATACGTTTTAATATGTGTTTATCTCCTGCAGGACAGACACAGTGCTAGTGTTGCTTCTTCATCTCCTCCTGTGTATTTATATGGGCAGAGATTAGTTTGTGTACTGACCCCCCATGGCAAATCTTGCATTACTGGATTGGAAAAATATGCTCAAACCCAACACACACACATTTTTGTGTATCATGGTACAACCTTTGAAACTGACTGCCTTTCTTCGGGCCACATTTTATTCGAATTTTTTTATCTCAGTGGAACACTCATTTCACCCATTATGCATTGTTTATAGTTTCATTGCGATTAATGCTCATCACATTCATTGCATTCATTGCATTATTCATTGCATTACGAATATATGAAATATGAATATAATGAAATCTGGACAAAGTGAGCTTTTTAAAAGAAATTTGACTGACAACTGCAAGTGACAAATTATCGTTTTAAAGATGTTTTGTTTTCATTTTTTTCTGTACAGGGGTCTTAAGTGTCAGTCCAGCGGTCTTGGACCTCTTGAGGGACGCACACTTTTCAGCTTGTCATGAAATATTATTGCAGACCAAGGTTTCACAACTTTTAGCCTTTTAACTTTAATGTAGTAATCAAACCAAGGATCTTCTTGCTGTGAGGCAACAACAATACCCACTGCACCATGGGCCCACCCTACTAAAATGCACATAAAACGTATAACATAGTTTAGATTTTATATTGGTTTTTTCTCCCAAAAATGTTACATTCAGTAAATGTGCATTACAATGTGTAGAAGTGTGTTATAGAAGATGTATAGAAGATGTATACTCAAGTTCACCCAGAAGATCAACAAAATATCATTTGACCAGAGTTGGGCGAGTTAATCAGACTTTTTCCTGTAGTAAGACAAAGCAGTATGAGAATTTATAATATGTTAAATCCAGTCGATTAATCGTGACAGCTCTAATTGCTGTCTCAGTGTGTAACAATAATTACAGTGTGGTGTTTGTTTCCCCTTATATCATGGACCCCTAACCCAAGCAGACACACTGTCTCACCTATGTCAGACATCTCCGGTACGGATGCGCTGAACGGCCCATCAGGGAAGGTGGGAGCGTTGTCATTCACATCCTGAACTTTGATGATGAACTCGGACTCTGGCTCCACAGCTCTGTTGGTGAAGCGGTCAATAGCGCGGGCGTGGAGAACATAGTGGCTTTTCTTCTCGCGGTCCAGGCTCTTTGTGGCATGAATGTCTCCTGTCACCTCATTAATGGTGAAGACGGTGCCTGCGCCTTCTCCGGAGAGGAGGTACCGAACTGAGCCATCACCCTTATCTGAATTGGAGTGCAGCTGTGGAAGAAGATACATATATATTAGCCCATATTGCACCATGTTATCATATCACAAAGCTGTTTTTTTTTTTTTTTATCATCCTCAAGAAAACAGAAAGTGGCTGAAATCTCCATGTAATTGCTCACTTTGACCCTTCCCAGGCTGTTTGTGTTCAGTATTTGGCATATGGGCCAAGAGGACGTACACAGTCACGGAATAGCAGAGATAACATCTGAAACTGCACGCCAAACCATTTGTCTCTGGAGAGCAAATGTTTTTGTTTATTAAAGAAATATAATTGGAAATGGAACAACGGACAAGGACACCTAGATCTGCAGATTAAAAATAGCCACCGAGTTGTATATTTAAGGAAAAATGTGGGCTGAATTATGTCCCAGGGACGCTATATACATTATAATACACCACAAAATAAGGCTCAGCACTACTGCTAAGCATTCAGGCCTGGTGTCCATTGATTATGCACATTTTAATGGACCCTGACACTGGCTGCTTGTTTGTTTCCACAAGGCCATAAAGGTCATCTCCACATAAGAAGAGCACTTTCTTCCACATTTCCCTGTCCTGACTCTTACCCAACCTGTGCTACCTCGATTACAACTTCAACAGTACAGTCTCACCGCAAAATGAAAAAGGAAAAAAAAAAAAGATCCATATGCTCATCCATTCAAAAATCCATTATTTGAGCTGCTTATGCTAACCAAGGAGCCTATCCCAGCAGTCACAGGGCAAAAAGCAGAGAAGCACCAGATCGCCAGATATCTTTTACTGAAATCTGATTTGATTGCTTTATTATTTCATATTCTGAAATCGGATTACTTTGCTTTTGCACGGTTTATAAGTGGATTACTTAATTAAGGCGAGACACTACAGGTGAATGGGGTAATTTTATAAAAAAACTGGATATCCCAGTGAATCTTTGCCAGCTGATCACTGTCATTCCTACAATTACTATTGCTATTATGATCTTTTTTTTGTATTGGAAGTTTCATACAAGATGACATTTAGATATGCAAATGAGACGTTATCTACTTAAATATGCATATATTTGCATCTCTTTCAAGCCTTTGGAAGACGAGTTAAAGTGTTAATTCCATTGTGAAGAAACACTCCAGAGAGAGGATTTTACTCAACACACACACACACACACACACACACACACACACACAGCAACATCATTTTTGAACCCAGTATTTTTTCTTATGCACCGTGTTCACAATGGGATTTTTTTCCAACTTTTGAAGCATGGTACTATGGGTTAGGCTTAGTGTCATTACTGCTAATAGAGGACTTTCACAGTTCTTCTGAGGATCTTATCAGATGTCACAGCAAAGGCTGTGTTAGTGTTTCATTCTGGTAAATGTCTATTCTGACACAAAAAGACAAAAAGCTTCCAAATGGTAAAAAAATCACAATGGCAGTGGACCAATTCAGAATCAGAATCAGAAAACTTTATTGATCCCGGAGGAAACTGCTTATTTTGTGACTGCACAGAGACACAGAGACAAAGTCTAAGTGAAATCCGATATCTCAATATGAAAACACTATGCTGTATACACAAATGCTGGGGTATTATAGATATACTATAGATAAATAACGTTAAGTGAATTACTAACAGCACAAATGGTGGTTAGGAGTATGTTATTGCCTGTAGAGATCAGTAATATATAAGTAATGTTGACATAAGTAGTGATATTCACATGGTAAGACTATTTCACACAATAACAATAATAAGATACTGCACATAATGAAATGATGTAGCATCCATTATGAAAACTTCACATGACACTGCACATGATAAGATATTGTACATAATGATAATGTTTCAGCACCCGATGAGAACACTTCATGATAGTGCACATGGTAGACTACTGCATATAATAGCGAGATAATCATGCACAAAGTGATACAATTGTTTACATCCAAAACACTGTTTTAATGAAAAAAAAATGTTTTTTAGGGACTGATACAGCTATAAAGTCTTCAGATAGTCATTGTACATGTGTATAGTAACAATAAAAGGCATTCTATTCTATTCTACAGGGGCTTGGGTAGCACAATCAAAACTGCAGAGGCTATCAAAAATGTACTGCTTTTTCAAATCACTTAAAAAAAACTCACCTTGGAAAGGCCTAACAAAAATGTTTTCTTCAACATTAATCAATAATTTACGTGGGTTTACTCTTCTCTGAATAGTGAAGGGTCAAGCCAACATTTTTCACTATTCATTGGTCAACGATATGATGGAAGGAAGCGTTTACCACTTCACCCATACAGTCCAGAACTGAGGTTTCTTACCTTCTAGTTTTGAAAAGGAATATCCAATGGATCCCTTTCACACAAGCAGCATTAGGTCCGATAGTGTAGAACACTTAGCGATTTCCACTCCCATTCAAGTTTTTTTTTTATTTGGAGAAAATGATCTTCAGGCCCTGCACCTCAAATAACCCACCTTGAATATAAATGCGAGCAGTGTGAATTACACTGAGGAAGGTGAAGGCTTTCTAAGCATTTCTGTTGCTGATTTTTTTTTTTTTGTTAAGGTGTCGAAGTGGGAGACAACCAAGGCATATGACTGTTTTAGGGCCAGAATTCTTTTTTTTATTTTCTCCTCGAAATTCAAGGTAAATCTTTTTCCCGTAAAATCTCAGGTTTGCGTAGGCCTACCGGTAATGTCTGTGAACACAAAGATCTAGCAATTATCATAACGTTCCCTCTCTCGATCACTGCAAAGTTTGTTTCATGTTGAATTTTTTATTTTTTTTTAAATTTAGGAGAAACAGGTACTGCAGACATTGAGTTGCAATGACATTTTGAGGCTAAAGCCCATGACACCCGGCCAGAAGAAACTAGAGCTATGTTTGAAAAATGAGCATGACACAGAGGCAAGGGAGTGCTCGCTAATTCTCAATGCTTAATCTCAATACGGCGTGTTCTACGTGGTAAGGGATAGTTAAAAGATTCTTCAAAGCAAATGCTCGATCTACCACACAACGGTGATCATTGTACTATGACCGTTCAGGGCAACCAAGGCTGGATTAGTTTTGCCACAGCTAGTAGCGTGTTAAATGTACTGTGCTCTACCTTTGCATATAAAACGGCTCAAAGTCATTCACAAAGATGCAGTCAGGTACAATTCGCATGAGCATTACTCCCCTTTTAGGGCATTTACAGTTTAATGTACAATGAAACCGATATGTGAAACCAGCGGCTGTTCACGCTGAAGGTCGTGCGCTACTTTACCATATGAACATATAAGGGTGCGACAAATAAGGCTTGAAAAATGATTATTTATAAACTGTATTAAATAAAAAGGACATGATGAGCTAGAATCTTTTTTTTTTATCATACTGACGTCTGTCAAATATATTTTATGTTTTATAACAGTATCGTTTATTTTTAAATAGGATCAGACCAGCGTACAATGCTTTACTTAAAACTATTATATGTTAAAGAAAAAAAAAAGAATTTCCATCACCATTTTGGGACGAGAGTTTATGTGTGGCACGCAAACATTATCAAGGCTGCAAAACACACCATTTACTCTGCAGTGTATATGGACCATATATGGAAACTAAGTTGTCTAAATTTTAAATTTGTGTTTTTTTTGTCATGTCATTAAAACCAACATATTTAGATATTCTTCCCTTTCAGCCGTCCTCGATCAGTTTTGGGAGTTTGCCTGTTCATGCTGAAGTTTTAAGGACTGTTTCAGCCCCAGATTGAACGAGGCAGAAAACAGGGCAGCCAATCAGAATAGATTTCATGTCTATGTATCTGACTTACAGGCAGAATAACAAATGCGACTGATTTAATACTAAGGTATAAATAAACAGGTTGAAAAATGGCCATGTTGAAATTAATTATGGCTGTTTTTGGTACATAAACCACATAAACACCAAATGTGGAGTCAGTGAAAAAATAAATACAAGAAAAACGAAGCATATGGACTCGTTAAAGTTATTTACCACCTCTGAAAATGTGTATAATGTAGCCTTTGTACTTGGACATTTAAACATGCGTGCTCAAACTCTATACACTAACTATATTATATACTAACTATGACGCAAAAACGGAACTATGACTACAAACAGGGCTGGCACTTCCATATAGGTGATATAGGTGGTTGCATAGGACGGCACTCTAGAAAGGCTGCCAAAACTTTAGTACCCCCCACCCCAAAATATGACTGGCCCCCAAGTGCCCCACCAATGCCATTAGGCTAGGGTACTGTCAATCTCACAATCCCCAAAGCCACTGGATCAGAGCATTGCCAATCACTGCCTGAAAAATGAACAATGCCCAATGAAACCCAATCAGAGCACCGCTAGTAAGTGTTAGATTTGCAAATCACAGTAACATGTTTTTTTAAAGGAGAGACACTTGCAGGGTTTCCGTGCATCCTGTAAAACATGGAAAACACCTGACCAAATTACGTCATGGAAAGCACATGGATTGTGTAGTGCTGGAAAAATATTTCAACATTCTACTATTTTCCTTTCTGGGTTATCGTTTTTGGAGTACCCCCAAATGAATTACACTTCGATTTGAAAAGGTACATTCAGGATCACATTAATTGCACATGCATGTTGGATGACACTGCAACTCAAGTGGCTAAAACTCTGTTATGTAAGTTATGGCAGCGTTCAACTTATTTGTCCTGGGGACCAGTCATGTCAGTATTAATATTATTATTATTATTGTTATACCACTACCACTACTGTTATTATTACTATTAGTTTTAGTATTATTAGGGCTTATGCCTATATTAGACCAATATTAAACAAGGCCTAACAGGAGTGTTTTGCCTAAATTTGAGATTATTGCCAAATAAATAGATTATTGCCAAGTAAATATACAGATGTGTAGTAATTACGCTGTTGTTATTATTATCATTATTATTATTATTATTATTATTAGTAGTAGTAGTATTAGTAGTAGTAGTAGTAGTAGTAGTATGGGCCAATGCCTATATATAAGAACCAAGAAACCTAGATTTTTTTTCACTTTTTGTGTTTTATGTTTTTTTTTAAACTATACTTTTGAACACTGCCAAATGGTGCTAAATGTGCAAACTGACTTTTAACCTAAATTAAATTAAAGGCCTAGTCACCCACAGGGATTATTTGGCACCAAAATTTTAAAATCAACATTCTAATGTGATGGGTGCGCCTGCTTTCTCGCCACTAACTGGTCGAAACGAGGAAGACACGCTGACAGAGCCGCTCGGAGCGAGTTTCTGAGTTT
>JBBPCZ010040409.1:0-13338 GCA_037974445.1 Brycinus macrolepidotus
CTCCTTGAAGAGGTGGGTCTTCAGACGACGCTTGAAGACAGCAAGGGACTCCGCAGATCTGATCGGAAGAGGGAGTTGATCAGTACTGGTTCTTATATATATACGTTTGTATCACACCCAAGCTTCTTCTATAAATCTGTAGTGTCATTGTGTTGATAAACTCTTTAAGAAATATTGTGCTTAATATCTGTGTTGTGATAGGAAGGGATTTTTTTACAGACTGTGAATTTGTACAGTAGTGACAAACTCACAGTACTAGGTGAGCTCATTTGTTTGATTATTTCTAGCTGTCTCGAACTCACTGAGTGCACTGATTCAGGCGGCCAGCTGTACAGACCGATTTATCTGACAGGACAAACGTGTGCACGGATACACGCACACACACACGCGCACACACACACACACACACACACACACACACACACATACATAGAGTGGCACTAAAGGGCAAGAGTGTGTCAGATGCACCTGCTTCTCTGGTTTATGTGTGTGTGTGAGTGAGTGAGTGCTTGTGAAGGACTTTGTGCCACTGGTCAAGTCCTTCTTAGTAAAATGTTGATGCTGAGTTGCCGAGATGTGTTGAGGTCACTGGTCACTCTTTCCCTTTCCTCTCCAAATTTCTTTGATTGATTCTAAGGCCTAAAGCAGTGGTTCACACGATATTTTTACACAGGCACAACCTCACCCTCATCTGGCCTGTCTTTTTGTCGTTAATTGATCATGTCTTTAATAGTTTAGTAGTCAGTTGTGTCTGCCACAAAGCATTTTTCAAGGTATTTTCAGACACATTCGCTGAACATAAAGATTTTTCTGAGCTTTTGATGTTTGATTTTAACCATATCTTGCATTTTAAGGTTATTTACCACTGACAACTATTGGTTAAGATTACTGTGGTACTATAACTAATTAGAAGGACTGAGTGATTTGGGGAAAATGTCTAATTACAACAATGATTATTTTCTATAAATAAAGGTCCAGGAATTTCATTTGGCCCACAAAAACCAGAATATCCTCTTCTTTTGGCTTGAGACAGAATTTAACGTGCCATACAGCACGTTAGTTGTTGTCGTGAACAGCCAATGACATCAAAACAAGCTCAAGTTTGTTTCTTGACGTCTGGTACTACAACAGTGTTGTTGATAATGCAGAGTAGAATTATTTATAAATTATAAAAGCTTAATGCAGTAAATGCATTTACATTAGTTACATTTACAGCATTTGGCAGACGCTCTTATCCAGAGGGACATACATCCGTGCTTTGTAGTCCACAAGAAAACTCGTCCCTCATACTAGTAAGCCTTGACTTAAAATTAAGAGCTGCTAGAAGACTAAGATTCTACCGGAGATTAGGTGCTCTACCAGGGCCCTATCACACACACACAAGAGAGTTTTTTTTTTTTTTAATTAAATAAAATAAAAAAAATAAATGCAGCTCCTGGGTTTAGAAATTTGCACTCTTTTAAAAGGGACGTGCAGGTCCTGTAATTTATTTTGATGTAAAACAATAATAGAACTTAATGTAAAAAAATGCCGTTGAATTTATTTTTGGCAAGATTCCGCAGGCATGATGAGCGTGTGCCAGGGGCTCTAAAATGCCTATGTGCTCAAACTTGGTGGTCTTTGTGTCCTAATCAAGCTTCGTTTCAGCATGATCTTATTCTCTGACTTACTGGTAAACGGAGTGCGTGTCGCTGGCTTTGTGCTCTAGCCTCCCCCGTTGTCTAATGCCATCTCTGAGCCTGCCACATGCTTCACTAATAATTGGACTAATAAGAAGTTGAGCAAGGAAATGTAATTACATGTCGGCCACCTCCAGCTGAGCCTGACGTGCTTTCACAATGAGGAGGAATTAAAGGCGTGCTTTTGGCGCTAACTGCTCTTGTCTTCTGGCTCCTTTTTTGTGCCTAACCTTTGTAGGTGCACCACAAACCTTTTAGTTCATACTAAAACATTTAACAAACGAAACGTTCATTGTTCAATTGTATGAAATTTTTGGGTTCGTAGTTATAGGCTAATATGATGGAGCATCAAAAATGTCATTAATTGCAGGTAGAATGTAGAAATATTTCCGCAATCACAATATACTTTGCTTTTATGTCCTCATGCACATTTAATAGCAGAGATATTTATCGTATTTTACTATAATCTTCCTTAAGAAACTGACTGCACTTGTACAGTGAAGGTATGTTCGTATTTTGTTAAAGCATGTGCGTCTCATAACGCACACGGACACACGCACGGACACACACACACACGCGCGCCAGAAAGACTTTACGTGAGTGAGAGAGAGAGGAGAGAGACATATGGGTGCTTAGAGGCAGTTTGTCTTTTTGTCTCACCCTTACTGTCCTCCTGGGCGTACAGATGCTAGCAGACTGTGTGTGTGTGTGTGTGTGTGTGTGTGTGTGTGTGTGTGTGTGTGTGTGTGTGTGTGTGTGTGTGTGTGTGTGTTCTCACTCTCTCTTTTTCTCTCTCATTCTTTCACTCTCTCACACTTTTTACTCATCTTCTGGTCATTCTCCGTGGTCGTTTCTATATCAAAACACAATTTTGAGTCTAACCGATCCAACCTTCAGATTCCGGTCTTTCTAGATCGTTTCTCTTGTATGTCCGAATCGTGCCATGTGTCTCTGAGTCTCAGCCTGCAGGCCAGAGACAGTCATCGACCAGAACAGCTGTTCCAGCCTTCAGCATTAACCACACTCAGCTGGAGTCAAATATATCAGTCTCACCCATTCCCTTACTTATATTAACCTCTAATCTCTCTCTTTTTTCTCTTCTTTACACTTTCATCGTATCTTTTTGTCACCCAATTCAACTATATGCTGTGCAGCAGCAAGGCGGGCGGAATACTGCATATCAGAATCAGCTCTTGGTGGAACAATGACTATGCAAAGCTGTGTTTGGTGCGAGCAAACCAAACATGACTTCGGTTCCACCAAAATCGCCAATGTGCTTCTTCTGATTATTGCGTTTTTGTGTTTGACTCAGAATGCAGCTTTACCAGCCTTGGTCAGTCCTGACTGACGGTTTGTGGTTGATCTTTTCTATCAGTTCACTAGTTCTAGTTTTGTGCTTTAAGACAATTTCTAGAATAAATTAGTAGTTCTCATTCTGGCTTCTTGGACCTCTTCTCCAACCACAGGCGCTATAACAGGACTAGTTACATTCTTTGAAGATTAGTTTAGAGTTTAAGTGCCCTGCATCAGTAGATTTACAATATTATTGACCTACTGCAGCCTTGACAGAGTTTCTCAACCTTTCTCAACATTCCTTTAAGAATTAGGGTTTCATGTTGAAAGACACAGCTGTAAGGTGTGTAGGTCAAAGTGCTGTAACAGTTTGTAAAGGTATAAGGCTTGGTTAGGATTCAGTGGATTTGCTTTAATAGAGTGGTTAACATCCACGCACAGTTCAACATGGCAGAGGTAGAGACTCAAAGCAGAGACTCAGGAAACACAAATGGGTACAGCTTTTATGCTAGAGACTACTGTGATCTATTAACCTTTAAAATTTATTGTTGAATTCCTATACATTCCATTTATGCTATGTTCCTTGGAAGAATTACATAATAACAAATAATATATAATTAATAGTTACGTATGACCTTTTATATCATACGTATTTGCACTTAATTTTTGTCAAACAATGATAAAATATGACAGTAAGTTGTGAGAATGTACGTTTTATGCATGTAAATACAAGACAAGATGTTTGAATACAAGACAAACTTTTCATCAAACTCAAATCATAATGTGAACACAAATGTAGTATCAGCTGAAAATGTAGGATCTGCATTTTCAATAGAATTTGTACATTTTTACACTCAATCAGCTACAAGTGAGAACTTAGAACATGCTTCTGTTATAGTTGGCATTACCTGTGACTTTTAAGGGTTAAATTGGAAGACCAGCAGGGTGGCACACTGAGACCAGTGGGTAGTACCACAGCAGTAACTGTTCACTGAGTTGGGTAACATAATTTGGGTATTATTTTAGTGTTCAGCTTTGTTTGTATTTGTGAAAACATGGTGAAATGAACTGAGAGCAATGTGACACGCACTACCTGTTTCCTGTACTTCCCTGTCGCTGGGTAAGGTCATATGCATTGAGAACAATGGGCCTGCAAAAAGTGATGGAGGCAGGGTCTGATTTTGTAGTAAAGCAACTCTGCAGTTATACTATGAGAGGCTGAGCCCTCAGGATAGAGCAGAGCTTGGGAGCAAATGAAAGGCTCCAATTTGAAGGCTGCCTCAGCAGTCAGAGGAAATGGCCCTAGCTCTCTGTACTCAGGCTGAACCATCTCCTGCTTTATCTCCAATGTGAAATATCACATACATTTCTTTCCTGTTCTTTTGATCATGACTTTTCTAATTACCCTCATAAATTCCCAGGCTTATGACTTATTACCTAACAACTGCACAGAAAACAATGCAAACTGACACACTGGGAAAAACCAGTGATGCCTGAATACTAAATGAAATATCCTAAATGTATTCAATAGCATTTTCTGTTTCAATACATGTAAAATGTAATATATTCAGAACAATCTGGAATATATTGAGAATGCTTTATGATATGGCCTGTCGATATTCATTTAATTCACACTCTTTCCCACTGTTACCACTTTGCAGGTTTCTTCATTATTTTTTTGGTGAAACCATATTTAATAACATGCCTGCTTCAGTTCACTGCTGTTCTCACAATTGCCCAGTATAGACAGTATTTTCTATAAACAGTTCACAGTGTCCAAATAACAAAATGACAATGAAGTGTGTGAAGTATTTTTCAGTCTTTTACATAAAGTTTACATAAAGTCAAGTCCAGTTTAGTCCGTTCCTTAGATAAGCTGGACTGAGACTAATCTGAGAACTTCTGCAGTTAGCTAAATGCCAGCCTCTTAACTGTCTGAGGAGTTCTGCAGTATTGCCTAACATGAAAAAAATTTAAGTCTGAGTTTCATGCAAAATTTGGAGCAGCTTATGTAACCATGAGTGTCTTCGGAAACCCTTAAAGACATTAAAGCATTAATTGGCCTTGTTGGGCTTATCCGTGGTTATTCCGCCGAGTCAGCAGTGATCAGTCTGTTCCTTTATGACCTGCAGGTTCGATCAGAAGGCTCACATAGTTTTGCTTGATGAATACTGAATTTGTAGATGGATAGTTCAGAATCTTCAAAAGCTTGAATGTTATTTCGCTACTAAGCTCAGTAATGAAGGTAATAGGTAATGAAAATGAATGTGGGAGGTGTGTGAGCGTGTGTGCACTTTAGACAGACTACTTTGTGTGTGTGTGTGTGTGTGTGTAGGAGCGCATGAGCACACAGGGCAGGTGAACAGCTTGCGTTGGGTCTGAGCTCCGCAGGCTAGTCTCCCGCGTCATTTAACGGCTACGCTCACAGGGCACTAATTAAATAATCTAGTTAAGTTCAGGCCGCGCTAGACCTGGCTGTCTGTACAGATCAGTGCTGGCGGTCTTCTTTATACACAAGCCTGTGTAGAACTTTTGACAGCCTTTTGACGGCCATTCATCCCCACTCTACCCATGCTGTTTATCCTTAGCTGCTTCATCAGTTGCATAGTCTGTAATTGATAGTTAATAAATGTAAAAACCACTTAGCACTGCTACTCTGACAGTTCTTTGTTTCCCTTAATTGATGTCAATTACATTACCTGAGCATGACTGAGAGAAAATAAACCGCCTATCCAGAGTTTTTTCTATCGTTGCAGACTCAAGAAGCATGGAAGGTTAAAAGATTGCATAATCTGAAAGTCTTTGTCAGCTAAAATGTTCTGCTTGTAAACTCCTTTCTAGGATTGCTTATTAATAGTGATAGTGGTTATTAATAGAAGTTGCCTCTTCATAGAAAATGTTGATCTAAGATCTTTTTTTATTGTATATTCTTAAGAATGCAAGTAGTAGAAATGCAGAACTGTGGCAAATTCACACTGACAGATGCATGTTTATATTGCTGCTACAATATGCGTTCTTTCTTCACTTATACAGTCATATGCACAAGTTTTGTCAGCCATTTGTCAAATCATTGTTTTGTTGATTTTCTTCATGAGGGAAAAAATACATACACTTGTGCTTTTCAGTGCACAATCATGGTTTATTTTCTGAATATAACATTGAGCAGCGTAATATAGGCCCAGGCTTATATTGTATATATATAAACTTTGCTCGATAAGCTGAAATGCTACACAAAACCATTACAGAAATGTTTTTGAAAGGAAAAATATTGTAATTATATGTCAGAATTTACTTCACATGCTTGTGCAATAAGCAAGATCAGCAAGATCACTAACAGGGAAATGAGCACCTTTTTAAAAAGAAGTGCAACTGAATGCAATCTACATGAAATAGATGGAAATGTATAAAACTTGGCGGCATCATTTTTTTCCTTTAAGGACTTCATTATGCAAAGCCTTTTGCAGCTTTCAGTAAATTTGAAATTAGCTGTGGACACTAAAATTCACTTTTTTTCACACTTTTAATTTTTTGTGTTTTCATACTTTTTACCAATTTGTGTTTCTGAATCATTTAAACAAGAAAAAAAACACTAGGACAGTTTCCTTGGGCTCTATTTCTGAAGGCATGTGGAACCCACCCACCCACTCTTTGCTCCATCCCACCGCCCCAAGGTTGGAGAAGGTATGTGGCGTGGAAATATGTCAGCCAGTCAGACAGGTTCAGGTCAAATATTCTTAAGCACTGGTCACTATGCACCTTTTTAAACACACACACCACATACACCACAGACACAGACAGATGCGTATGCAGGTCCTGGCCTGGTTGAACTATGGAAGGGAGGTGGGGGTTAGCAATGCTATATAGAGCATGTTGATGAGGTTCTTAAGAATTCTAAAGGCTTCTGAATTGAAGAAGCCGTCAAGAGCTCTTCAGCTGCCATCGATGAACTTTGTGTCGTCTTTTCCCCAGAGAAGTAAATGCACTTAACTCTGTAAGAGTGAAAAGCTAATAGTGGGTAATAGCCACAGTATTGTCGGTTGTGACTTTACTAGAACACAAGTAACTCCCTGTTATCAAATTTCATCTACAGTTAATTTCAATTATGTGTTTTCACATAATCTAAGGTATGATAGAATTGCTTTCACCGCACATAATGAGCATAATAAACTCCTCAAGGGCATTTCTTTGCTGGTTTATTTGATCCCAATGAAGAGGATTGAAGCCCCTCTTTATACAAATTTTTAGGGGAAGGTGAGGTCCCTGCGTTGCTTAATGCAGAGGTGATGGTAGTTTACCTGTTGCTGCTTCACTTTAATGCAAAAAGATGCTACTTCATCCTAACCTGGCATCAAAATCTGGAATATGAGTTCTTGTTTTTTGTTTGTTTGTTTGTTTTTGCCTCGGCTTCTCTCTTTGAATTACTTGAAGTATAACATGTTGCCGTTTCTTCATTTACATTTGACGTCTTGCTTTGTCATCACTTTTGAAATAAATTTTCTCAGTCGAGTTGTGTCTACTGGAAAAAAGCCTTGGAAATCTTATTCAGTGGTCACAGGCGTTAACCATCCTCCAGCATATGAGTAGGATCATCTTTGCTTGTCTAGGCTCCTCTAGGTATGTATGCCATGAAACACACTAATCAGCCAGAACATTCAACCTACCAGCCTAATTTTGTGTCTGTCCCTCTTGTGGCACCAAAACAGCTCTGACCAGCTGAAGCATTGACTCCACAAGACCTCTGAAGGTGTGCTGTGGTATCTGGCACCAAGACTTTCGCAGCAGAACCTTTAAGTCCTGTAAGTTGGAAAGTGCGGCATTCGTGGACTAGATACTTGGTCAGGTTGAGATCTGGGGAATTTAAAGGCCAAGTCAAGACCTTGAACCCTTTGTCATGTTCCTCAAACCAGTCCTGAACAATTTTTCCAGTGTGGCAGGACGCATCATCCTGCTGAAAGAGGCCACTGCCCTTAAGGGATGCCGTTGCAATAAAGGAGTGTTCTTGGTTTGCAGTAATGTTCAGGTAGGTGTCCACTTCCACATGAATGCCAGGACCCAAGGTTTCCCAGCAGAACATTGCCCAGAACATCTCACTGCTTCTGCCGGGTTGCCTTCTTCTTCCCCAGGTAAGCGTGCACACCTGGCCATCCACATTATGTAAAAGACCAGGCCACCTTCTTGCTTTGCTCCATGGTCTAGTTCTGATGCTCACATGCCCATTGTAGGTACACACCATAAGATGTTCTGGAGATGCTCTGACCCAGTCATCTAGCAATTACAAATTGGCCCCGTCAAAGTCACTCAGATCATTAAGCTTGCCCATTTTTTCTGCTTCCAACACATCAACTGACTGTTGACTTGCTGCCTAATATATCCCACCCCATGATAAGTACCATAGTTAATGTTTTAATGTTGTGGCTGATTTGTTATAAGTGGAATTCAGTATATAACTATGTAATTGTAATAGCATATAAACATTAGGCTTTTATGCTGTAAAGCAAAATGACCATAAAACCTTTAGACTTGAGCGCTATTAATGAGTATTACTCTTACATCAACGCTGGTGTTGCTAAACCCCAGTCATGTGGCTACAGTCAGTGCTCCACTGTAACCGCACTGGGACACTTTTCCTCTCCTGGAGTGAAAGAATTCCTCCATGTGGAGAGGAAGATGGACAACATGGTCTTCAGAAAGTGACCTTCGAGGTCAGGTGAGGTTAGGAGGACAGGGAGGTCAGCCCTTCAGTGACAGTGAACCTTTCATAACTGGAGTGTTTGAACAGATGTCTTCAGCCATTTCCAAAAGTGGTGCTTGAGAAACTCCCCAGCCCCCCCCTCACTTTATCTCTCACTCTCTCTCTCCTTCTTGTGCATGAGCTTTCTCATGTATAAATTTGTTTCTTTATCTGTAAAGCTGTACAGACTACGGTATGAATTTAAAATAATATATGGATTCATTCATTGGTCACTGTTTTCTGTAGACTGGCCCTCCTTCTTCCCCTCATCTCTCCCTCAGCACAAGGCTGGTCAGTAAAATTGGTTAAAGTCCTGAATGAAGCCTGGACTTGTGCAGTGCTCAGGGGGAATGTTAGCAATGTATACTATCTTTAAAAATCCGCCTAGACCTTTTTGACACTTTGGAAACCAGGTGGTAATTGATTTTAGTCTTTGGCCTGGCCTGTTTTTTTGAGGAATATTGCACTGTTGTGGTTGTTTTCGCTGTGTTGGATTAATGAGCATATGAAGGATGATGTGGCAGTGGCAGCGCAGTAAATATAAAGCTGCTTCCCCATATGGTGCGATAAACTAGACCTTTCATTCCTTTTGCAGTCCTGCATTAAACACACAAACTAGGCGAACCGCCTTTTCTTTCTTTTTCTTTTTTATGTTGGTTTCATTTTTCTTTTTAATGTTTCTTTTTTTTATTTTCCTTTTTTTCTTAAATTTCTGTTTTCCTTTTTGTCTCTTTGTTCTCTGTTTCTATCTTTTTATATTACTTTCTTTCTGTCTGTCTTTGTTTCTTTTTGTTTTTATTTATTTATGTTTTCTTCTTTCTTTTTTGTTTTTATCTCGTTTTTTTGTTTCTCTCTATCTTTTTGTCTGTCTGTCTCTGTCTATCTGTTTATCTATCTATCAACCTTTTTTCTTTCTTTCTTTCTTTCTTTCTTTCTTTCTTTCTCCTTCACACTTGCTGAACCTGATGTGTTACGCAGTAGTTTATGTAACTGTGTGTGTTGCTGTGTGTGTGGCCCTGATGAGTGTCGTGTCGCGCTCTCTCATCTCTCTGTAATGTGACAGGCCCTCACACCTGCCAGAGGACACACTTAAACACCGCTTTGCTGCTGTCAGGGAGATCTGTAACCCTACCCACCACCGGCAGCCTAAATAAAAAGGAAGAGACTTTCTTTAAATATCTAATCCTTAGAAAGTAAAGGTAACAATGTAACCATGTAAAGAACATTTAGAAAGTTCAGATATATCCCGAATGTAGTTTGGCTGGTTGATGTTTAGTGTCCAAGTTTGCTTCTCGAGCTTTTTATCTAATGTAATAAAAACCTTAATGAACTCATAAACCCCACTAACCATGCTAATTACATGCCTAAATCATCACAAATTTTATAAACACACACACAAACACACACACGCGCACACACACGTGGAGCAGATGGGCAGGCTTAGGCTGTGTTTCTCATTAAAGATTGAGTTTCATAGATCTGCTACTAATGCCCCTAGTGTCCAGTGCAGTGTAGAAGTACATGTGAATCATGTGAATCATAACAACAAGGCTAAAATTACATGCAGTAGTACCAATGACCCATATCGAGAATGACCTAATTGAAGCACAGCCAAGGATCATCTTTTCTGCATGTCCCAGACACGTGGAGACTGTGGACCCTTCAGGAGCTCTGCTATCATAGTATTAAGAGCTCTGAATTAGGGCTGTGCAATATTTTGCACAGCAATTTCCTCCGGGATCAATAAAGTATTCTGATTCTGATTCAGATTTTCGTCTTTGTAATATTGATATTGACAGAGGGCTGCAATATACTTATGAGCTCTCTAGCACAGGGCTATCAGCATCCTGATCAACCTCAGACATTCCTTGATGAGTGTTTCTGTGGCTGTTAGGTTAAATCAAGATTGTGTGAAATATGTTGGGAAATAATTTTGGTCAAAATACTGCAGGCCACTATTTAAATGCATCACGTCAAGTTTAATTTCTAATGCGCTATTGCATGTCACAACTCCGATATGTAGCAGTATAGTTTGTGTGCGTGTGTGTGTGTATATATCACAGTGTGGTACCGTGTCCATATCAGAAAAATGTGAATTCATGTGTTCGTCCTACATCTCCAAAATTGTATGCCAAGGCAATTTCTTTTTTCCAAAAAACCCATGAATTCCAGGAGCAACACAAATCTCTGATACATATTATATACATGCTATGCTTGCAGCAAAGGGAGCATGGAGCAAGGGTCAGTCATTTAGACTGGGTCCTACTGAGATGTGTGTGTGTGTGTGTGTGTGTGTGTGTGTGTGTGTGTGTGTATGTGTGTTTGTGTGTGGGATGGTTTTATGTGTGGACTTACATAAAGGGGCAGATGGGCCCAGCTGAGCTCTCTCTGTGTCTTTCGTTCTCCTTTTCTCCTGATTGCTCTCGTTCTCTCAGTGTCACTCATGGTCTTTCTAAAACACCTGGTTTGGACAGCGTTCATTTTTGCTATTTGTATCCAAGAACACTGTAGAAAGTAACATTTAGAGAGTGAAATGGTGCGCAGAAGAGAAACTTTATGTATGTATGTATGTATGTATGTATGTATGTTTGTATGTATGTATGTATGTATGTATGTATTTATTTATTAATTTATTATAGTGGTAGAGATAGGAACTAGAGGCTGGCCGTGATGTCGGCAGTATTTTTTGAGTATTTATATGTAATGTTATAATGTTGGTAAAATAGTGATAAGCATCAGGCAACAAATCCTTTACCATTTCCTGTAACTTTCTGTGAAGTTAAGGTCATTGGACGTCCACTGTGAACAATTCTGGCTTGGTTTCTCTAGAAAGGTACATTTTACATCTAACCACTCTGAATGATCTTGTCTGTCTTAATTGTTTAGAATTTAAATGGAATGTAAGAAGTGTATTAATTAATTTAAGAAATAGACTTAATAGTTAATAATGTAAAATAGTTATTAATGTAAAAAATGTTCTGTAAGAGTATAAGTACAAGTCTTATTTTAATTTATTTATTTATTTATTTTAATAAAACAACATTAAAAGTAATAACATTAGACCAGAGGTTTTTTATTGTGGTCCTCAAGGACTCCTAGCCAGAGTACGTTTCTGAAGTGTTCCAGCTGCGAACACACCTGCGCCACTTCATCAAGCCTTCACAGCCCTTGGTGCTCTGGCTCAGGTGTGTTTGACGCTGGATGAGAGCAAAAACACAGACTGGCTAGGGGCTCTTTGAGGACTGGGTTGAAGACCTTAACGCTTAACTATTATACCCAGGGGTAGAAAGAGGGCCGAAAATTCCTGCCTAAGCAAAGCGTACTGCTATTGTGGTGAAGTAAACATTGGTAAACAAAAGTATTCATGTAAAAGCATTGGGGAAAAACTACTCAAGCAGTTACTGTGAACTAATTGATGATAAATAATTTATATAATTTGTAGTATTTTGCTTGCAGAAGAAAGTGTTCAAGAATTCCCGAGGTTTACTAGCTGCTATGGCTGGGGGTTGATGCATAAAGAGTGGATTATTTCATTCCAGGCATTTGATCTCTGATTCCAGGCGTTAGTTTACTCACAGCCACTCTCACATGTAGTGTGAGATGTTCTGTTATCACTCTCTAAACAGCCCATTTGAAAAATGTGTCTTTTACCACGCGTATCAGTAGTCCGGCTGTATTTTACTTTGGACAGATTGGAAAACAGGGTAAAATGTATATACAGTATTTTTCAAAAAATGGCTTTCAATCAAAAGTTCATTGCTGAAACATTTGCCCACCATAAGGTGTTGTTGATAAAGGAGAATCAGCCAACTCCCATTATTCAGCCAGGTTAGTTTAGCTAGTTTAGCTCCAGTTTTCCTCGCTAAGGTCATATAGGGAATCTGATACCTGAGGAATAACTGATGCTAGCATGTTAAGTTAATTAGAAAATAGTTTATTTTGTATTTAACTCTTTGTATTTGCCAGATGTCCTTGCCTATGCCTGGGTGTTTTGTAGTGATTGGTGTGTGGAATCACCTTTTACAAGTATTAGATTCTTGTCTATTCCTGGAATCGGAGTTGAAGTCAAATTTCAAGAACCAAACAGCTCTACTGACCACTTATTCTAACTAATTACTGAATATAAACACAAGCTTTAGATGTGAAATACTGAGCTATTCCACTTTCCTCAGGTTGGAAGATAAGATGAGAGGTGGTGGTGCTGGTTGTTATTGTTTTTAGAGCTAAAATAGATAAACTATATATTTTATAGACAATTATTCTCAACAAAGTACCATTACAGAGTAATATATACCCATGAAGTGTATAGAGAGTAGTAAGTCTATACTTTCTCATGATTAAGGTAAGTTTAAAATCATTATTTAAACATCAGATCTTTTTCATGGTTGTTGTCCTGTATTTATTTCTGGGCTCTGAGACTAGGTATGCAGTGTTATGTGGTTATTGTATTGCAGTTTTCTTTATTGTACTACACTGTTTGGTTTAATTGCCATATGTGTTATTTTTGTATGGTGTGGTCTTGTATACAAAACATAGAAAATAATGTTGCTTTGTTCTACTATATATATATGTGTGTGTGTGTGTGTGTGTGTGTGTGTGTGTGTGTGTGTGTGTGTGTGTGTGTGTGTGTGTGTG
>JBBPCZ010040419.1:0-13338 GCA_037974445.1 Brycinus macrolepidotus
ACACAGAAGTATGTCACTCTGGATAAGAACATCTGCCAAATGCTGTTAATGTAAATGTGTGTGTGATATACATGCGCACACACACACACACACACACCTATCAACTACAACATTAGTTTATATGCAGGACTTTTTAAACAATGAATATCCACTCTATTAGACACATCTAGTTAGTCCACTTTGCAAATGTAATATTTTTAAGTAGCTCTTCCAGTGTTGCATAGTTTGACTTGTAGTTCTCAGTCTTCTTGTAGATCTCCAACAGCTTCCGACCACAAGACGCTACTGCCTGCATACTGTTTACTGTTGTTTGTTGGTGAAATGTTCTCAATGTCATCATATATATATATTATTTGTGTATCTATATATACATTTTTGTATACGTGTATGTATGAGTGTGTGTGTGTGTGTACCTGCCAATATCTTTAGCCACCTGCTCAGTTGGACAGTTGATGAGCAATATGGAGTGGTGTCCAGCAACGTAACTTCCACTCAGGGCAGCGTGAAGCTGAACCCCCAGCATCCTCAGCAGTGGGTACAGCATGGTGGTCAGCATCACTGTCTGAAGTTTGACATGCCAAACAGTTATGGAGTCAAATTATTTCATTCGTACAAAATCAAGAAATAAACAATAAATGAAAGTATCACTTCAGTTGTGATAATCGGCTACATTCCTCCAAAACTGAAAGTGGTGGTGATGGGTTTAAGACAGTACCTCTCATTGTGCTGTAAGTACCACAGTTTATGCCAACCAGTTGTTACTCACTGTTATGCTCGCAGGGCCCATTTGGTAGAACAATGAGATACTATCTGCTAGCTATTTTAATTTATGAAGAGTGCTCTATTCTGTATGCTCAACCATTTGGTGAAGGACCAATGCGCAAAGGCTACTCACAAAGCTGTCCCTCCCGGAACTTCAACTCATACAGTGACAGAATGACCTTACTATAAAATACCTTACAGCCCAGGCTTATTATACAGTAATAACACAGAACGCTTTAATGTGAAACGGTTCACTGCAGAGAAACTCACTGAGTAGTTTCTTTATAGTGGTGGTAATAAGAACCAGGGACAATGTGTACAATACAAATACAGCCTTTTATTTACTATCCAAAAAATCAGTGAATATGTCTCCTGATTTTTTTCAGAAATAATACTGAATATGATAAAACAGTGGTATATCCCAAAAAATACACACACGTTTTTTTTCTTCCATGTACCAGATGGCTGACAGTCCTACAGCTCATGACACAACAGAAACAGAAGGTAATGAGTGATTCTTCTTTAAAAATTAATCCAATGACTATAAAGGAACACTTCTGAATAAGCGTGAACAATAAACAGGCATTGGAGGGTCACTTAAAAATGTTTAAACTCAACTAAGGGAGAGTCAAACAACACACCCCATGGTCTATTTCACGCGATTTTCTTCCTGCTAAGACTTTTCGCTATAATTGCAGAGCAGCAGCGTTTGAACTTTTTAGACGGTCCCTTACTGACTGAGTGAGGCTGCATTCAATGACAGCGATATATTATCTGTTTTATTTGACATTTGGAAATGCATTGGATTAAAGTTGCTCCCCTTAGGGAGGAATATGTAGTTTGGGTCAATTTTGGACTGGTTTGTTCCTGGACAGACCCGAGAGGGGAAAACTCTCTGGTGGAAGGGACAAGTGGGAGAAGAGAATCCGGAGTGGAGATGAAACTTACCCCCAAAACGAGCAACAGTCTTGATTTGAGGAAGGTGCGGGACCTCGTATCCTTGTGGCACGGCGAGTAGACCCAGTCCATTTTGTTCTCCTGGATGACAGTCATCCTGAAGGCTCACATCACTGCCCACTTGTTCACCCAAATCCTCCCCCAGCAGCAGAGCAGAGCCTCCACCACTTCCTGCATGACGCCTCTTCCCAGCCCTGACAGCTCAGAGCGCTCGGATCCTCATGGTGTTAGTTTGTCCTGCACACACAAACACACACACACAAACACACACAGGTCGTACAGGTTTTGACCGTTGGAGGATCAGGGGCCAAACCAGCGAGCTCAGCATGTTCACTCGGATTGGACGCTGCAGTCCAATCAGGAGCCAGTACTCATAAGAGGATTTAAATAATAAACTTAAGTGCTGCTCTTCAGCCTCCTGCTTCTGGGGTTGGGGGTGCTTTTTTATTATTAAGCCTAAAATGCAAAACTCTACCTCTCTTAAATGCTTAAATGCTTGTGAGATAGAAGATACAGATAAGAGCAGTGTTCCTGATTTGCAAAATGCTTATATGTCATTTAGGTGTGATGACCTGAAGAGTATTTTCAAATTAACACTTTAGAATATGTTTGCTTGAAAGCTGAGAATCTTCTATATTTCTGGATAAATATGACCTAAAACATCATTAGATTTTCCTAATAAAACAAGCCCTTAAAGTGCAGTGGGTACAGAAAGAGTAGCCCCCCGCTTCTGGGGGGCAGGGGTGATTTTTTATTATTAAGCCTAAAATGCTAAACTCCACCACTCTTAAACGCTTAAATACTTGTGAGATAGAAGATACAGATTTCCTGATATGCAAAATGCTTATAGGTCATTTAGGTGTGGTTTTAACAAATAATTACTTTAGAATACTTTAGAAACAGAAAAATATACAATGGTGCTTGACCGTTTCGAACGTTCTGTATTTTTGCATAAATATGACCTAAAACATCATCAGGCTTTCCTAATAAAACAAGTCCTAAAAGTACAGTGGGTATAGAGAAGAGTAGCTCTCTTTGAAATGTTCACACTTATAGCATCCAAGGGAAAGATATGATAGCAACCGTTTAGAGGAAAAAAAAAACTGACTGAGATGGATATGTTTACATTTACGTCTACGGCATTACGGCACTCATCCAGAGCAACGTACATCAGTGCTTTAGTAGTTCACATCTACTAAAAGGTCCTAAAAGATATTTGTAAGCTCGATCAAGTGTAACTAATCACCTTCTCAATTACACACCAACCTAATTCACCAGTGATCAACTGTAATTGTTTTGATTAGTTCAACATAAAAACAGTTATTCCTGGAACAATCTGCAGCTCGGTAGTACAGCTGAAAGCAAACAATCAACTATGTGTGGGAAGGCACTGTCAAAAGATCTCAGTTATGGACAGATGGAGTTATGGACAGGCTCAAGTCAGGAGATGGATACAAAAAAATCATGCTTTATCAATCCTTAGGAGAACAGTAAGTGTAAAGTGTCCATTTGTCTTACGTGAACACAGAACAGCACAGCATACAGTGTGAACATCACGAAATTGTTCTCTGCATTTAACCCTTTCACCAAGTCAAGCAGTGGGCAGCCAGCGATGCAGCGCCCAGGGAGCAGTGTGTGGAGACGGTATCTTGTTCAAGGGTACCTCAGTGGTGCCACTAGCAGTCCTGGGATTCAAATCCATGACCTTCCGATTGCAGGGGCAACTCCCTAACCACTAGTCTATAATTAACCCTTCAGTGTGTTTTAACTGCTGACATGCATCAATGCAACCCCAGCAAATCACATTGCCAAGCTATTGTTTTGGTTATATGCCTTTATGAAACTTCTTTGTGAAGTATTTACTGCCTCCCCATCATATTCATTCACAACTACTATGGCACTGTAACCATAGCAACCACATGCCGTTTTACAACAAACATAATCATCCTGTCGAACGAGTAAAAGTCAAACGAGTGACACAAACATCAAGGCCAACACTGTCTCACTGATTTGGAGATATTTAGCTTATCTGATGTCACATGGCAGCCCAGAGCGAATACAAAAACAATTCAGAATACAAAGTAACAGATTGTTACATTTTTGTGTGGAACACTGGCGCACAAGCGAAAACCTCAGGCAGCAAAGGGTATAACTGGTTAAAGAACTCCCCTGCTGTAGGGTTAAGAAGTGGAAATTGTACTACTAGGATCCTCCCTGGATCAGGTAGTCCCTCCAAAACTGGATTTATGAGTGAGCAGGAAACTGGTTAAAGAGGCTACCAAGACATCTATGGCAACTCACAATATCACAAGTCCTCCCCAAATGTGGCTTGAATGGGAGGGATGCAAGAGGAAAGCCATTCCTCAAGAAAGGTCACATTAAGTCTCGAATAAGCTTTGCCAAAATGGACCTTGAAGATTTTGAGGCCAAGTGGAAAAAAGATGTTTTTTGGTCAGATGTGACCAGAATCAAACCTCAACAGAAAATGGCACATCTGAAGGAAAGCCCATACAGCTTACCATCCAGAGAACACCATACCAACAGTAAAGCATGGATGTGCTATCGTCCTGTTGTGGAAGTGCTTCTCTGTAGCAGGGACTGGTGCAGCTGACAGAAGGAAAATGTGTGGAGCAAAATCATTTTTGAGGAAAACCTGCTGCCCACTGCCAGAAAGTTGTCAATGGGAAGAAAGTTCACTTTCCAATATGACCCACAGCACACAGGAAAATTGACCACATGGCGGCTGATGGAGAAAACGGTGAATGTCATTGTGTGGCCCAGTCAGAAAAAAGAGTGGGCAAATGTTGCACAGTCTAGATGTGCAAAGTCCATAGTCAAGTCAAGTCAAGTAGGTTTTATTCATTTCTTGTGCAGAACAGCTTCAATGCTGGGATGTTGATAAACTAATCACTTCAGGTCCTTCCACAACATTTCTATTGGGTTGAAGTCAGGGTTGGATTGACAGTATTTCCAAATTATTAACTTAATTCTTCTTTAACCATTCTACTGTAGGATGACTTGTGTGCTTAGAGTTTTTGCCTTGCTGCTTGACCCATTTTCTCTTGTGATTCAGTTCATGGACAGATATTGGACAGACCCTATATTTTCCTTCGGAGTTCACTGGTATAATTCAGAACTCATTGTTCCATCAATGATGGCAAGGCGTCATGATTCAGATGTAGCAAAACAGGCCTGATCATCAAGTCAAGTCAAGTAGGTTTATTGTCATTTCAGCCATATACACACAGTACACAGTGAAACCAAACAATGTTCCTCCAAGACCATGGTGCAACACAAGAACAAAAGCAGAAACAACACAAGACTACATAATTGAAAACAGGACAAAATACACAGAGTGCACAGAGAGCAGGAGAGACAGCAAGAAAAACAAGTGCAACAAAATAACAGCACAAGACAACATTTAGTGCAGTTGATGTTGGAATGAATACAATATTATGACAGATGCTGTATTCTAACAGTGGAGTTGTTAAGTGTGCTAAAATGCAGAATAGAGGTAGACAGCAAAAAGTGTTATAATTGTGCAAATAATAGTAGCAGCAGGACAGAGAATGTGCAGTAAATAAAGGGTATTTACAGTGGCAGTTGGGGTGTAATTTTTTTAAACCAGAACACTCCAGTGAGGAGTCTGATGGCCTGAAGGAAGAAACTGTTACCCGTTCTGGCAGTGAAGGCCCGTATGCTACAGAACCTTTTATCAGATGGGAGGAGGGAGAAGAGAGTGTGTGAGGGATGTGTGGGGTCATTCACAATGCTGGTTCCTGATACCATGATACTTTAACCATGTTTCACAGATGGGATAAGGTGCTAGAATGTTTTCCTTTCTTCAAACATAATGCTTCTCATTTAATCCAAAAAGTTTTTTGATGTCATTTGCCCATGAAACATTGTTCCAGTGGTCTCCTGGTTGTCCTCTTGATGTTTAGCTAATTATAGACAGGTGACAGTGTTCTTTATGGAGAGCAGTGCCTTTCTCCTTGCAGCCCTACCATGCACACCATTGTTCTTAGGTGTTCGCCTGATGGTGAACATTAACAGTAGCCAATGGGAGAGAGGCCTTTAGTTACTTAGAACTCACCTTGTGTTGCTTTAGGTGCTTTTCCATAGTTATACAGGAACTGTGCTGTACCTAAACAGTACTGCAATGGCACAGAAATTGTAGCACACTTTAGTTTTCCAGATTATCTCAGCCCAGTAACAGTGTTTCTGATGCGTCAGAAGTGCAATTCTCTCTCTACAGTTCACAGCTGGTCGTCTGCCCAAAACCTTGTCCATTGAGTCAAACCGCCAACATTTTTTTTCTGTCGGAGCCACTTTTGTTATTCCGTTTTTTTATTTTTTTTTATAATTTTGTTTTTTTTCTCTTCGTTCTTTCTTTAGCTGTGGGACAAATTCCTAACCCAGCTAACTTGTTAGTGAAGCCCTGGTACACCTTTCTCACAGTGTTAAAGATAAATTTGTTAGCGTCACAGAAAACTCCCACTGAAATTTAGCTTCAGCCCAAACAGACAGTACTGCTTGTACTTCATCAGCTTCCCAGTTTATGTCCATTGTTGTTTTTTGAGCAGTAAACAACAATGACCTCTTTCCAATTTTGTGATGACAACATTTTGACCAATCAGAAAGCAGTGAAGCAGTCATCTCAGCATCTCAGGGTCGTTTTATTTTTAATGGAAAAACTTTAGAGACGGTTTTGTGACCTTATCCAATCTGATGAGGATCAACAACTCTTTTTCTGAGGTCCTTAGAAATCTCCTTTGTTCATGCCATCATACACTTCCACAAACACATGTTGTAAAGATCAGGCTTTGATAGATCCCTGTTCAGCCCTACAGACTGAAGGGTTTTCAGTCAGTGGGTTGACAAGAGGGTGTGAACCTGATTGTCATCCCACTGATCGAAAACCCTTCACTCTAATTTCTAACTTCAAATTACCTGCAAATCATAGAGGTTCACAAACTTTTGCTAATTACAGGTATGTAATATTGGATCATTTTCCTCAATAAATAAACAGGAAAGTATGACATATTTTACTTCATATTGTCATATTTGTATTATTAGGTTCTATTTCTGTACTGTTAGGGCATGTGTGATATTTTGATGATGTTGTAGGTCATATTCATGCAGAAATATGAACAATTGAAAGGCTTCACTCAAGTACAGCAGTATATATTTGTCCTTCAAATGATCTCATTACTAATAACATTAGTACGCATCACCATTCTTATTGTTTAGAGCAGGTGCTAGTTCTTGTGATACACACTAGAGGTCCTGATTTGAGCAGCCAGGCCTGACTGGTACAGCTAAATTTGTAACCCAAGCCCACTCGGACAAGATGGATTATCGCAGATCCGGTTTTACCAAGCTTTACTTAGAACAGCTGCTATTTCACACATCTGTTATACACTAACAGTGGATCAGAACAGCATGCACTCTTTTTGCATCATTCATTCATTATCATCCTAGCCAGGGTCGCATGAGAATATCCCAGTGCTCACGTGGCAAAAAAGGCACCCTGGGCAGAACATGCACACAGAAAGGCCCCTGACTTTATTCTTGTGAGGCAACAGCACTAACCACTGCACTCAAGGAAGGCTTACCACAGTCCAGGCTTAACAGACAAGCCTGAGCCCGATATTGCATGCAAAAATGGGCCCCCAGCCCAAATAGTGGCTGTGTCCAAATAGTGTTAATACCCATTAGTAAGTTTGCTTATTAAAATACTTCTTGGACACTTTCATGTACAGAGTAATAAAACAAACATGTTTTGTTTTCAGATGAGTGTTTTGTGTAAGAATAAATACCGTTTGAGTGGTGTGCATTGTTGACTGGGTACTGAATGAAACTACAGCATTTTACCTTTTCTTGTTCAAAATTTCCAGCCATGCCTGAGGGAAACTAGGCCATTGTTCCTTCCATTTTCTGTTGTTTGTCTTTCCAATTGGTGGCTTTTTCAAAAAGCCCTCTCTGGAACGTGTGGCTGATGTCTTCTTGAACATTTATTTCTATTTTAGAAAACTAAAATTGATTTTTACAAACACTTCTGAGAAAAAGTCCATAGTGATTTGATAGGGCTTTCATTGCATTTACACTAGCATTGGCAGTCTCAAAAAGTCTTTTTTGTGGTTGTAACCAACATCCTGCCAGACACGACACATACTGGGCCATGGTGAGAGTCGTGTCTGCTTACAAACTAAAGAATCACGCACAGCACAGAATATCACTTCTTTTATGATGTGTGAAAGAATAATTCTAACCTCCATCAAGCCAAAGAGATACATTGTCAAGACAAAATTAAACCTAGTCTTCTCTGGTCCTATTCCAGGGAATGAAAACTGAAAGGAATGCAGAAGATTTGACTACAGAGTAAGAGAAAAGGAAAGTATTCATTTACTTTTTTGATGTTTGCTCTTAGATTTTATATACTTAGTTACTCATATACATAGACTTCACCAATCCACATGAAACTTGGTGTGCTTGTTGCCCCACATGGCTGACAGAGAATAGTAGGTCTGTGTCCCTAGGTGGGACATTAGTTCAACAATAATTGTTCAAACACTACATTTTGTGAAATTGCTACAACATGTTTTCCTGCGTTCCTCTTAAATCCTTGAAATGCCCAACTGAAAATATCCAGTCAGATTTTTTCCCAGCAGTGTCTTGGTGGGTATGTTTAAGTAAACTTTTCCAGTGATTAGGACTGGAAATATCCCATAGGGGTGCAAGCAGAAATGATCACATAGCTTGTTTCTTAATCATGTTTTAATGAGAAAAATGCAGCGGAAGATCGATGGATAGAGACTAGAACTGAAAAAATTGCTTTGTTGATTGGTTTTGAGAGGTTGGCTCATGTAGCAAGAGGCTGAATGAATTAACCGCTTCAACAGGTGAAAGAGGCCAATGTGAATTTTGAAATGTTACATAAAGATTTCAAGAAAAAAATGAATTTTAAAGATGTGAGAGGAACAGAGGAAAGCAAAATTTTGATTGTTTATCGGTAGCCATTTTGTTGAGCGAGCCAAATGGAGATGTAGGAGATGTGAGCAAATGCAGCCAACTGTAAGCACTCCCAATTTCAAAATGTAAGCTTCTTAAGATATCGAAATGTGTTGGTTGTAGTGCCAACTATGAATTAAATTTCATGAAATTTGGTGTGCATCCAAAGAATGTGTAAGTCACATTCTGTAAAGTTTGAATGTTTACATAGTCACTCCACTTCAGGGAGAGCTAGTGCTAAGAGACATGACCACATTGGGACACAAATCTACAGTTCTGTATCAGCCATGTGGGGTTACAAGCACGCCAAGTTTCATGTGGATTGGTGAAGTCTATGTATATGAGTAACGAAGTAGTTGCAATCGTCGCCCAAAAATTGAAAAAGGTAAATGAATAAAATAAAATAAAAAGACTTTCCTTTAGCATAATGGGCTGATATCCATTACCTGTTCTTATACAGTTTAATGACTATAGACCAGTTGTTGTTGCTGTTTCCAGTTTTTTTATGATATTTGGAGTCATTTGATGTTCTGGAAGTTTCAGCGATACTCGAGATATTTGCAAATTGTATTATGCCCACTCTGTGGTCAAGTCTTCTGCATTCCCTTCAGTTTTTATTCCCTATAATAGAACCCGGGAAGACAAGGTTTATTTTTTGTCTTGACAATGTATCTCTTTGACTGTGCTCGACAGAAGTTAGAATTATTCTCTCAAACATCATAAAAGAAGTAAAATTCTTTACTTTGTAAGCAGACACTTCACTCTCACAGTGCCCTGGTTGTGACATCTCTGGCAGAATGCTGGTCACAATCACAGAAAAGGATTTTTGGGGCTGCCAATGCTGGTGTAAAGAAAACCAAATTGCATTTCTGCAAGAAAATGCAAAGTGTGATTGCATTGTTGCTGTAAAACCACTGTCTGAAGACACCTAAACATTGGTTTTATGGGCAAAAAAAAGGTTTGTGTTAAACAAAATCTACTCTCAGCGTAGATTTATGGTTCTTTTTATTCAGTGCCAGGCATTTTAACGCTGAACCAGTGAGGGGGTGTTAACTCCCCCAAGCCGTTTATGGGTAAGGATGGCTGAACACGTGGCCACATTCACAGGCTGATTATTTTTAATTAAACCACAGCAAACAGTCACACGTCCTTTTTAATAACTGACCTGAGCTTTAGTGTCTTGAAGTGTGTTTATGAATATGCTGTGTGTTTAGCTCCACAAGATTGATTCGTTTCTCTGGTTTTCCCCCCACAGTGCAAAGACGTGCATCAGGTGTATTGTGGTTTCTAAATTGACTGTAGGTCTGAGTGAATGGTGTGTGCGCCCTGCGGTAGGCTGGCGCCCCACCCAGGGTGAGACCCTACCTCGCGCCCATTGACCCCAGGATAGGCTCCGGGTGCCCACAATCCTACTAAGGAATAAGCGGTTACAAAAAGTGAGCGAGTAAACCACAACAAACAGTCACACACGTCTTTTTTAATATAACTGATCTGGGCTTTAATGTCTAGAAGTCCGTTTATGAGTCTGCTGTATGTTTTGCTATGTGTTTGTGGTTTTACACTTTTTGTCTGTTTCTGGCCTCCTTATCACAGACTCACTCTGATACACATTTTAAGGGGAACCTGACTGTCCTCTCTCCCTCCCCATATATTACACAGGCGACTTCACCACAAAAATCCTTTTTTAAAAATGATCAGTACTCGGCCCCTGATCATCTGATCAATTAGCTGTGTACACGCGCACTGAAATGGACATGAATGGACGTTTTTGACGTTGGAACCAAGAAGAGGCATCAAATTCCAGCTATAAAAAGAATAATAAAAAAAAACTTAAGAAGAACATAAGTTATCAATCACATTAATGAAAATAAATTTAAAAAAAAAAAAAAGATTTAAGCAATCACACTAATAAGATAAAACTTAAAAAGAACAGTAATGTCACAGAGAAGGACGAGAACGTACCTGAACTCACAGTTAGCCCAGTGTAGCATGGTGGATGAACCCAGTCGCGGACACACACAAGAGAGTTGGTAAACCACGCACCTTGATCTGAGAATGCTCCACAAGAGAGTTAAGATTCCCACCGGGAACCTGCATTCTCACACACACACAGTAAGCATATAAATAAAGAGAAGGAGACTGGAGTACTCACGGTATCAGAAGACTCGAGTAGGAGTTGGGCTGGCATGGGGACTCAATGTCTGAGCACTGTGTGTTACCTGCTTCCTGTTTATATATCCTGCGACGCACGTCACTTCCGGGACCCCGTGTGCGTCACGTGACCGGTGTGTGTAACAAGTAATGTGATTGCTGATGTAATCACACTAATAAAAGCCATTTCAAATCCTAATGGACACTTTCTCAGAAGTGTTTATTAAAATCAATTTTAGTTTTTAATTTTTATTAAAAACTAAAAAGCTCTACTCTGAGCCACTCCTGGTATTGTTTGTTCCTCACCCTCACTCCTAGACCACAGGGCTAGATCTCAGCTTCTATGACTCGACTGGCCTGAGAATGTTTTGGGATCCCCAGGAGGGGATGTGACTTGGGAAAGGAACTCCTGGGCTGCCCTCCTCAGTCTGCTAACACCACGACCCTCTTGGTTTGCAGGTAATATCTTCTTTTACAGTCTAGGTAAGTTTGGGGTACAAACTACAAAGTACTAGGAAATTATTTCATGTAGCATGATGGTAAGTTCAGTAAAAGTAAAAGTAAACTATCCAGAGATGCAGGTTCTTGTTATGACCCAGGTAAAATGCCAAAGATTAAGAAAAAGATGTGCCAAGATATGATATTAGTCTTGCATTTTTTACATTGAACTAGAATTCACCTATTCAGCCAGTTTGGCCACTGTTAAAGTTATCACAATTGTTGGCCCACATTCTTTTTGTACTTGGTGTAACACATTCTGGGAGTAAATGTATTTCTTCTTTAAAATCACTCCAAATACTTTGGTGTAGGTGATATCTAATTGTTGTTAGTCTGCTTGTCATGCAAGTCTGCTTGTTCTTCCAGGCAGCTCCATCTGATTGAGTCTTCATAGTATCCTAGTAGCGGATATGGATATTTTCAAGTGTGACACTACTGTCCTCATTATGTTCAGTTTAGATCTACACACAGTTTCTATAATCTCCAGGGAACAGAATCAGAAGCTCAGGGGCAGCTGCACAAGAGCCTAAGTGCTAAGTGTGGGCTAGACTGTTTGGCAGTGGGACTGTATTCTCTGGAGAAATGGAGCTTCATCCAGTAATTCTGGGATGAGCTGGAGTGATGTTTGTTCTCCAGCACTAATCATCGAACATCAGAACCTTACCTCACTAATAGTCTTGTGGCTTAATGCAATCAAATCCTCACAGCAATGTTCCAACATCCAGTGTTAAGCCTTCCTAGAAGAGTAGAGACATCTGTTGCTCCATGCTAATGCATTAGCAATGATTGTTATGGCCAGTTGTTAAAAGACCAGCATAAAAGGGGGAAAATGGGAAATAAGTGATTGGCAGGAATCTACCATCCCTTAGTATTCACACACCTCCAGGACGCTGAGGCAGGTGGGAAAGACTGTAGTTGATCTTTCCCACCCCAAACACAGACAGTTCAAATTAACTGTCTGGTAAGAGACTGATGCCCACCAAGACCAAAACCACACAGCACAGAAATGGCTTCTTCACTTTAGCATTAAACACATCAAGATGACCCCTGACCTCCACTCACATAGACTCTTCCTTTAGCCTCTCCTTCCCTAGAATGACTCAGCTCCCTCCACAGATTCTCTATGGGATTAAGGTCTGGCTAGGTCACTCTGGGAGCTTAATGTGCTTCTTCTTTAGTCACTCCTTTGTTGCCTTGGCTGTGTGTTTTGGGTCATTGCCATGCTGGAATACCCATCCACGACCCATTTTCAATGCCCTGGCTGAGGGAAGGAGGTGCTCACCCAAGATTTGACGGTACATGGTCCCATCCATTGTCCCTTCGATGCGGTGAAGGTGTCCTGTCCCCTTAGCAGAAAAACACCCCCAAAGCATAAAGTGTCCACCTCCATGTTTGACGGTGGGGATGGTGTTCTTGGGGTCATGGGCAGCATTTCTCATCCTCCAAACACGGCGAGTTAAGTTGATGCCAAAGAGCTCGATTTTGGTCTCATCTGACCACAACACTTTCACCCAGTTCTCCTCTGGGTCATTTAGATGTTCACTGGCAAACTGCAGACAGGCCTGTACATGTGCTGTCTTAAACAGGGGGACCTTGCAGGCGCTGCAAGATTTCAGTCCTTCACGTTGCAGTGTGTTACCAATTATTTTCTTGGTGACTATAGTCCCAGCTGCCCTGAGATCATTGACAAGTTCCCCCCATGTAATTCTGGGCTGCTTCATCACCATTCTAATGATCATTGCAACTCCACGAGGTGAGACCTTGCATGGAGCCCCAGACTGAGGGGGATTGACAGTTATTTTGTGTTTCTTCCATCTGCGAATTATCGCGCCAACTGTTGTCACCTTCTCACCAAGCGGCTTGGCGATAGTCTTGTAGTCCAGTCCAGCCTTGTGTAGGTCTACAATCTTGTCCCTGACATCCTTGGACAGCTCTTTGGTCTTGGCCATGGTGGCT
>JBBPCZ010040449.1:0-13337 GCA_037974445.1 Brycinus macrolepidotus
CTCGTGCTTGAGGGCGCCCGGGATGCGGACCGCGCCGTACCTTGGACCCCGTTAATAACTGCTTGCAGTTCTAGTTTGTTGTGTTGTTTGTATTGTTTCTGTCATAACTTGCACTCTGTTGATTGTTGAATGTTCTTATTTGTTGCTCCGTGGTCCGTGGAGAAACACCTCATCACACCACGTGTTCACAGCTGCTGATGACAATAACCTTGAACCTATAAACGTACTTTACTTATTGTAATTCTGTTTATATTTGTGTTTTCAGTGCCGTGGGCTGCCCTTACTCCGAAATCAATATCAGTAAGGACTCGGTTCTGCCGGACCGTCTGAGCGGAGAGATGCCGGGCTCTGGAGCGGGACGACCTCGGCAGGAACCGAACCCTGACACACACACTCAGGAGTGAGTGATTCACCGTCCACACCTAACCTCTCGAAATGCCAGGCTTATTAAAGTGCATCCTGAGGCTTAACACTGCGTAATGACATGGTACTTTGGGGGTCCGGGGGGTTGGAACTGTGCATGGATGATTTTGACTGAATTGTTCTTTTAACCCTCGTAAACCGACTGTCACAAGAGCACCACCGCTAAAACACAGTCTTATACAAAAGTATGGAGTTTTAGGGGTTTGGAGGTTTGGAGGTTTGGAGGTTTGGGTTTTTGGGGGTTTGGAGGTTTTGGAGCTTGGAAGGTTGAGGATTTTGGAGGTTTAGGGTTTTGGAGGGTTTGGAGGTTTTGGAGGTTTTGAAAGTTTGGAGGTTTTGGAGGTTTGGAAGTTTAGGGTTTTGGAGGTTTTGGAGGTTTGGAGGTTTTGGAGGTTTTGGAGATTTGGAGTTTTGGAGATTTTGGAGGTTTGGAGGTTTAGGGTTTTGGAGGTTTTGGAGGTTTGGAGGTTTTGGAGCTTTGGAGGTTTAGGATTTTGGAGGTTTAGGGTTTTGAAGGTTTTGGAGGTTTGGAGGTTTGTAGGTTTGGAGGTTTAGGGTTTTGGAGGTTTTGGAGCTTTGGAGGTTTGGAGATTTAGGGGTTTGGAGGTTTAGGGTTTTGGAGGTTTTGGAGGTTTGGAGGTTTGTAGGTTTAGGGGTTTGGAGGTTTGGAGGTTTGGAGGTTTAGGGTTTTGGAGGTTTTGGAGGTTTGGAGTTTTGGAGGTTTTGGAGGTTTGGAGGTTTGGAGGTTTAGGGTGTTGGGGGTTTTGGAGGTTTGGAGGTTTTGGAGGTTTGTAGGTTTAGGGTTTTGGAGGTTTTGGAGCTTTGGAGGTTTAGAATTTTGGAGATTTAGGGTTTTGGAGGTTTGGAGGATTTGGAGGTTTGGAGGTTTGGAGGTTTTGGAGGTTTGGAGGTTTAGGATTTTGGAGGTTTGGGGGATTTGGAGGTTTGGGGGATTTGGAGGTTTGGAGGTTTAGGGGTTTGGAGGTTTTGGAGGTTTGGAGGTTTGGGAGGTATGGAGGTTTAGGATTTCGGTGGTTTAGGGTGTTGGAGGTTTTGGAGGTTTAGGGGTTTGGAGGTTTTGGAGGTTTGGAGGTTTTGGAGGTTTTTGAGGTTTGGAGGTTTAGGATTTCGGAGGTTTAGGGTGTTGGAGGTTTGGAGGTGTAGGGGTTTGGAGGTTTTGGAGGTTTTTGAGGTTTGGAGGTTTAGGATTTTGGAGGTTTAGGGTGTTGGAGGTTTTGGAGGTTTAGGGTTTTGGAACTTCATAAATGATGTTGATTTTAAAAAATAGTGTTGTTTAAAAGTCAAAATAAAAAAGTCAAAACATTTTTTATTTCTGATCATAAAAAAGCAGATAAACACATGGTATGAGAAGCCCAATCACGTGTGTGTGTGTGGGTGGGGTGGGCAGGAGGGGTGTGTGTGAAGGTGGGTGGAAGGGGTGTGAGTGTTGGGGGGGTGGAAGGGGTGCGTGTGAGTAAGGGGGTGGGTGGAAAGGGTGTGTGTGATTTTGTAATTGTAAATATTTTTGTATATTGTAAAGATTTTTAAATATATTTTTTCAACATATTTTAATATAATACTAATGTGTGTGTAAGCTGAAGATTTCCAAAAGTTTAGTATGTATGTTTGTGGATTTTTACGGTAAAAAAGAGAGAAATTTCTTACAGCTTTTCTGATTTCTATTTTTTTATGAGTCAGTTGTGTCCAAATATATGGCTAAATTATAAAAATAATCTTTTTATCCCGTTGACTAGGTTGTGTTGAAAAATGTGTATGAGAAAATTGTCCATTACACCTTGTTTAAGGCTAAAAATATTAGAAAAGAACAAGTCATGGAGAAATGGGAAAAATACCCTCAGGATTCTAAGGGTTACGTCCTCAGAGCTGAATGAACTTGTTTAAAGTTCTCCTGTGGGTTTAATTTGTCTGACTGGGTTCATTTGGTGCTGCTGGTTCTGTGATGTATCGACTGGCTGCCAGATGAACTCTCTTTACTTGTGTCGAAATTCAAGAACGCGACGCCTCATTATCAGCCGCTTCTCACCTCAGTGACAGCGGAGCGCGTTGATTACTTACTGCAAAGTGCAATTTCATTTCAGCTTCCAGCTTCAGTTCTGTATAGCGACAACTGATGGCAGTTTGTACTTTCTCATATTAACCCTGTGAGACCCTCTTTAGTGTTTAAATTATTTAGCATTTATTAGATTCCGCCTGGACCGGTTCAAGTCTGACCTTTTTCTACTTGTCAAAAATGGCTAAATCATGGAAATGTTCCCAACCATCAAATTCAAATAATCAGCTACACTGTCCAAAAGTTTGTAGACACCAGCCTTTCTCCTGAAGTCAAGAGAAACTCTTCACACTGTTGCGCCACCTGACTACTTTCCATTAAAGCGTACAATCACACCGGCGTGTTTTGGAACGTTCAGCAATGAACACTCTGATCAACACTGCAGGTTAATGGAGATTCAGGATTATACCTGACACACCATTGTCTTTACACTCAGAGTTTATATTTATACTGTTATACACCTGACAGTCCTTCAGAAACTGAACTACACTAAACTCAGGCTTGGGCCCAACAGCTTACGCACCAACTGACGGACGGAGCGCCGTGCAGGACACTCAAGAGCACAACCCATATCACCAACAAACACACACCACCAACAAACGCACACCACCAAGAAACTCACACAACCAAGAAACTCACACAACCAAGAAACACACACCACCAACAAACACACACCACCAACAAACTCACTCAACCAAGAAACACACACAACCAAGAAACACACACAACCAACAAACACACACTCGCTGTTTGACGCTGTAAAACAAATCTTTACAGAACTATTGAGCAACCTGACAGGGTCTGAGTAACACCGGCAAATAACCCTGACAAGCTGTTGTTTTCATTACACGCCTTTATAAACCGTCTTTATTGAGTATTTATCGCCCCCCCATATTCATTCATAACTACTATGGCACTGTAACCATAGCAACCACAGATTGTGCTGTTGTATAACAAACATGGATCATCCCGTTGAATGACTCAAAGTCAAATGAGTGACACCAGCATCGAGGCGATGACATCTCACTAATTAGCTGATCTGCAGTCAAGCGGCGCAACCAGAGCAAAAGCAAGAACAATTCACAACACAAATAAACGGACTGTTGAATTTTAGTGTGGAATGCCAGCGCCTGAGCAAAAACTCACACAGCAAAGGGTAGAACTCTTCTCTTCTACCCACAAACACTAATGTGGGCCAAAAGTTTATAACCACACACTTTCTCTTCAGTAAGGTCATTATTAATGTAAAACTACAGCAACTTTGTTATCGCCAGAAATGCCCTTTCCAGGGGTTAGGCCAACATTAATCTGGGCTAAAAAAATCCTTTTGAACAGTCAGTCAGGAAGAGTAAAGGCTGTTTATGCATTTACTCAACTCAGCCAGTCTGTCGGTGGCTACGGTTCCTGATTGAGAGCTGGAGGTCATTCATTTAATCACCAGGGTGAAATCAAGTCCTACACACTTCATATGGTTCCGAGCTAGCAGCAAATCTGACGGATGAAAATAGACACATTTTATTTAATAAGCTTATATATGTTTTGAATTGTTTTATAATGGGTTAGTACTCTAAAATGTAAAAGAGACACCCACCTTATGCTTCCAACTTGTGGCCATTTTATTAGAAACACCTCCCTTATAGCTCCACCATACAAGTGTACAGTTACAGACTGCAGCCCACCTGTTGCAGCCCCCCTCAACTCCAATCCTCACTGATCAGGGTCTGACCACGGATCCGATGTTGACCAGTGTGTGTGGTGCTGGTACACGTGTATCAGGCACAGAGGTCTCTGTGGTCAGAAGCTGACCCCTGATAAAGGGCTAGAGAATGGTTAATACAGACAACAGCAAGGGGGCGCTACAGGTGCATGGAGAGTGTAGATCATCAGTGCAATTTCAGCACAAAGAGGCGCAGTGATCGACCACCATGGAGAAGACAAGCAGTTTGCTTGTTGCTGCTCAGTGGTTGGTCTAAGCTCCAGACAAACCTGCATCTGGCAGTCTTTGCAAACAAAGTGATTTATTGTCAATATTTTGCATATGCATAGTAAACACGTCCATCCATGCAGGAGACTAGTCCAGAATCTTCTTTGCTTAGATGAGGAGAAAACTGGCAGCGAGCAACAAAACTGTACCGACACCCTCACACCCCCCTGTTCACAGCCTCTGAGAGTGGGCAGCTTGGAGGCAGTTCCTCGTCTGGCTCTGCCTCCGTTCCTGGCATCTCTGCTGGCGTTTTTCAGTCTCTGATTTTGTTTCCCTCTCCGATTACCACAGGAATGGTAGGAATGCGAAACGAAGGCCTTTGATACAGCCGGTGGAACGTGCTCTTATTTGCAGGACTCAGGGGCACCGTCAGCTGGTTTTTGCAACAGTGCCAGTTTGTGTGAATGTAATTCCTCCCGCATAGTTGCTGAGGGCACTGTTACGGGGAGTTCGGTTTATATGGTTTGTGTGTTTGATGTCTTTCATCTCCTAATAATTTTAAATGTACAACATTGTGCCATAACTTTAAAACCACCTGCCTAATATTGCATAGGTCCCCGTTGTGCCCCCAGAACAGCTCTGACCTGTCGAGGCCTGGACTGCACAAGGCCTCTGAATGTGCAGTGGTTCTGCACCAGCAGCAGGTCCTTTACGTCCTGCATGTTGTGAGGTGGGACCTCCATGAATTGGACTAGTTTGTCCACGGACGCTTGATCGGATTGAGATCTGGGGAGTCTGGAGGCTGAACTCTTTGTGATGTTCTTCAAACCGTTCCTGTACAGTTTGCAGGGTTGGGGCATCATCCTGCTGAAAAGGACACTGCCATCATTGAACACCATCTCCATAAAGGGGTGAACTTGAACTGCAGTGATGTTTAGGTAGGTGATCCGTGTCAAAGTAACGCCCACATGAATGCAGGAGCCATGGATTTCCAGCAGAACATTCCCCAGAGTATCACACTGCCTCTGCTGCCTCGCCGGCTTCTTCCTTCATCAGGTGAGCAACAAACACTTTTCCCTCCATGTGATGATTCATCAGACCAGGCCACCTTCTTCTATTGCTCCATGGTCCACACTGCATTGTGTCTTCTGACCCCTTTCTATCAAAGCAGCATGAACAGTTTGTGCTCCAGCAGCTCTTCTGTGAGATAAGACCAGATGGGCTAGCCTTCACTCCAAATGTACATCAGTGAGCCTTGGCTGTCCATGACCCAGTCATTGGTTCACCAGTTCTCCTTCCTTGGAGATCTTTTGGTAGGTACTGACCGCTGTGTACCAGGAACTCCCCCGCAAGGCCTGCCGTTTTGGAGATGTTCTGATCCAGTCATCCAGCCATCACAGTTTAGCCCTCATCAAAGTGTCTCACTTTTTGCTCGCTGGCTAATATAAATGTACCCCCCCCCCCCAACCCCCCTACACTGTTCAATGTTCTCCACTTTGTTTTCTGCCGTGGGTTTAATGTTGAGACTGATTGGTGTATTTATTTATCCACAAATGATGAACATTATCAGTACTTAGCAGGGCCTCGTGGGACGCAGAAATTAGCATAATAAAGGTGTTTTCGGCAGATCGGTGGCCATTGTATCGCTGTTTCTGCCTTTATCCTCGCTAAAGGTCGTGTGTTGGTATGACGCATGGACCGGCTGGTCCTAATGATGGATGAGCAACAGAAAAGTCATTTATTAATCACTGTTCATTTTCTTTCTCTTTTTCTCATCCCTTTTTTCAGTGAACCTGTCTCCCCGGCACCCTCTCACCCGGACAAGCCCAACACAGCAACCGGCGCCATGGAAACACAGCCTAGGAAGCCTGTCGGTACGGAAACCAAGAGAAGGTAAAGTCCTTAAGGCAGCTGCTCTGAAGGTCTAGAGAATGGCTAGCATGAATCGCTCATCAGCAGATGGGCTGCACTCTCTAACTGTGCATCGTTTACTAATGCCTGCCAGACGTGCTGAATTCTGCTCATCAGAGGCCGCCACGTAATTCCTGCTGGCTTCTATGAGCCCTGTGAATCAGAATTTGGCTTGTAATGCCTGCTGACATCCCCAGAGCTCCGTTCCAATTGCAAGATCTTCTTGAAATGTTCTTGTGTTTGAGATCGGCTCATAATGCCTGCTGGCCTCTCAGAGCCCTGCGTTTAGCATGTAATCTCCCGAAACCTGTTCCAGATTGAAGGTCAGCTCGTAATGTCCGTTTCGATTGTGTTCTGGTTTCTAATTGGCTCATAATTCCTGTCAGCCTGTCAGTTTTCTGCTCCACTTTGAAATTGGCTGATGATGCCTGCTGACCTTGGAGAACCCTGTGAATCAGTTTGGTTTGTAATGCAGGCTGTGGCTGACTCATGGTTTGGCTGGTAATGCCTGCTGCTCATCTGTAAATCCTGTTGGCTGTTGTTGCCGTGGTGGTGGTGTGTGTGTGTGTGTGGGGGGGGGGGGTGATTGGGGGTGTATCTTATGATGGAGAGAGACCCTGATTACTCACACAGTTGTTCACGTTTGGATAAACACAACAACAAACTAGTTTTTTTCCTTCTTTTAATGTGTTCCAATAAACTGTCAGTTACTCCAGCCAAGAGTTGTCAGCTCCTCTCTCTCTCTCTCTCTCTCTGTCTCTCTCTCTGTCTCTCTCTCTCTCTCTCCCTCTCTATCTCACTTCTCTTTTCTCTTTTTCTCCATCTGTAATATATTACTTTTCATACCCTGCATAGACACAGCGCTTCACCAGAGAATATGACTGGTTCTTATCTATTGTTTTGATGGATGAATGGGTGGATAGATGGATGGATGGATGGATAGTAAAATCAGTACATTGATTGATGTACAAACAGATGCATGAATGATATACCCTGTACAGCCACCATGCTTCAAGGAATAAGACTTGTCCTCTCTATTTTGATGGCTGGATGGATTGATGGATTGATGGATGGATGAATGGAAGTACAGATAGAAAGTATCTGTTGTAGACCAGATGCATAGGTAGGTCGGTCGATGGATGGATGAATAGATAGATAGATAGACAGACAGACGGACAGACAGACAGATGACAGATAGATACACAGAAGTCTAAATTAGATGAATGGATGGGGAGGTGATTGGATGGATGGATGGATGGATGGATGGATGGATAGATAGATAGACAGACAGACAGATAGGTGCACAGAAGTCTAAATTAGATAAATGATGGATACGTAGGTAGATGGATGGAAGGATAAACAGACAGATGGACTGCTAGATACACAGAATTCTTAAGCATGGAAGGATAGTCAGACAGATATACAGAAGTATAAATTAGATGAATGGATGGATAGGTAGGTAGTTGGATAGATGGATGAATAGATAGACAGATTGATGGACAGATAGATACACAGAAGTATATATAGATGAATAGACTGATAGATAGATGGGCAGACGGACAGAAACACTTGAGTGTGGGATGGAGTTTGTACTTGTAGAACCATTTTAGTTTTTCCTTAACCCTGTTCTTCAGTTCACTCACATAGAATCTGAACAACCACAGAGAAGGTCATTCGCTGGTCCTACACTGATCCAACTTTCCATTCAAAGCAGGGGCTCTTTAGGAGCAGCGTCTGCTTTAAGCTGGAGCGCACTATTCCACGCCGTTTCCTCCGAGTCAAGGACGGGGTTTATTTTGGTATTATCTTGTTTATTCTGCAGGCTGGAGATGTTAATCTCCTTAATCAGCTGTTATTCGTTTGTCCCAGAAATAGCCATGAACGCTCGCAGAGTATTTGATATTACTTTCAAATGAGGATTACTGTCCCTCACTGTGCAGGCTCTTTTTTCCCCCTCGTATCGCATAGGAGCCTCACATAAACACACTCAGATGTGCGAATATACTCACCCGGGAGAACCAAGGCTCTCCGTCAGGCTGTTTAGCATCAGTCAGAGCCGGAATAAACAGGCTGTACTGCTGAGAGGCTCCTCTTTGGACTGTAATGTAATTCATGTTCTAAACTAGTGTGTTGTGTGTGTGTGTGTGTGTGTGTGTGTGTGTGTGTGAGTAATTGTATTCAATTTGCACAATTTATTCCCTTCTTTCACCGTTCCATGGTCCAGTTCTGATGCTCACATGTCCATTGTAGGTGGACAGGGGTTAGCATGGGTACTCCGACCGGTCTTCAGCTACACAGCCGCATAAAAGTCAGGGAGCACTTTACTGTGTGTTCTGACCCCTTTCTAAAAGAGCAGCATGAACTTTTTCAGTAGTTTGTGCTACAGCTGCTCCCCTGTGGGCTCAGACCAGACTAGTCTTCGCTCCCCACGACCATCAGTGATACTTGGGGTCCATGACCCTGTCGTTTGATTTACGAATCTCCTTCCTCCTATCTTTTGGTAAGCACTGACCACTCCATACTAGGAACCCCTAACAAGACCTGCTGTTTTGGAGATGTTCTGACCCAGTCATCCAGCCATCACAGTTTGGTCCTCGTCAAAGTGTAGATCCTTTCGCTCGACCAAGAACTGACTGTTCACTCACTGTCTAATATTCTCAACCCCCCTTGACAGGAGCCACTGTAACCAGATTATTATGTTCTCCACTTCATACACAGTGGCTTTAATGTTGTGGCTGATTGTAACAGAAGCTTGTGTCTCCAAAATGTTCACTTTACAGGAGAAGCAAAAATTCTTCTTAACTTAACTTATTAAATTATTGTTACTTCATGTAGAAGTGTTTTAAAGCAACTTTGAGATTTTATAACCCAAAAGAGGTGAATAAATAAAGATGCATTATTAGCACTATTATTAGTATTATTAGTAGTTGTAGTAGTGTTAAAATGTCCATTATAAATGCGGTAGTTAGAAGCACAGGTGGTGATGTCACTGATGATGTCGTCGTGCTGTGTCTCAGGGTTGGACGGCCCTGTAAGGTGCGGAAGGTGAAAGTGGAGGATCCCCCGCAGGAAGAGGATGCAGAGAGCGAGGTGTCGTCCACCGTGGAATCCAAAGGTACCGTGTGAAGAGCTTTTTGATGAAGATTCTTAGGAGATGCTGAATTATGAATAGGATTTATTCAGTAACTGCTATGAATTACTAAATATTTACTATAAATTATTCAGTATCTCCTACGAATTATTCAGTGTCTACTTTGAAATTGAATGTATTTCCGTGAGAAAATGTGAGGTATGATTGCACGGTTGGTATGGTAAGTGAGGTGGTTGCTAGGGTGTCCCGGTTGGTTGCTAGAGTGTTGCTAAGTGGTTACCATGGTTGCTAGAATGTTGCTAGGTGGTTACTATGGCATCGCAGGTGGTTGGGAAAGGGTGTTGCTTGGAAACTGTTCATCCAATCGCTTATGTGTAAACAAGTGCATTGCATGCAATAACGACGTGTTGGAGTCGGAACGGTGCCAAAATTTCACCTTGTATTTGTTCCCAAGGTGAATTGCCCAGAAATTCCCAGCTTTATGCAAAGTGTGATTGCACGGTTACTATGGTAACTGTAGTGATTGCTATGGTGAATAAACCACAAATACTGACATGGACATCCATACTTGTAAATAACCACGTCCGTCCCTAGTATCTGGGTCCCCAAGGTGTAACCACTCCAACCATCACAACCAGTAACATTAACCAGTAACCAACCAGTCCTGCCCTGCCTCTGCCCTAGCAGAGTGGTGATGTCTGTACTGACTGAAAGACCAGTTCAGATCTCTTTGAAGCAGAAAAATGTCTCACGCAGTCCCACAAAATCCTTACGAAGTCCTGTCCTACACATCCTGGTGGTGGAAAGTTCATTGCGTGCTACTGAGTTCGTTCAGGTTCTTCAGCTCCTTGCGTTCCTCAAAGCCGTCTGATGTCCTCTAGCTCTGGGCAGTGTTTGTCCTTCAGAACAAGAAGCGTTTCAGAAAGCTCTGAAGGACTTGTCTACCACATTGCTGCCTGACATTGTGCTCAAGTGAGATGTCTTTTGTGTTCTTGCCATTTGTTTGGGCGCCGTTCAGAACTGTAAATCCGGGAGAAGCCAGCGGGAACATGAGCGATTGTCACCACTGTTGCTGTGAAAGAGTTTCCTCTGAAATGTTTGCACTCAGATCATTCTCCCTTGTACAGATGACCCCAAAAAAGTCTCGCTTATTATGTTTTTCTTGAATTTTAGTTTTTAGAAAGTTTGGACTTTTTTTTTTCAAGCCACAGCATTTGTAGCTTCAACTATAACATACTTCATCAGCAACGACCTTTAAATTCAACACTGATTGTTGCTTTTCGGTAAAATGTTAAAATAAATGAATTACAGCTTAGTTTAGGCATCTACATCATGCAACCTCAGAGCCTCAGGACTGCAGCGCTGTTCATCCAGTCACTGAAGCTTAAAATGCAAAGATCTTTAAACTACCATGGATTATTTAGTATTTACTATTAATTATTCATTGTCTACTATGAATTATTCATGATCAACCATTAATTATTTTGTGACTACTATGAATTATTCATTAGCTACTGCGAATTGAGTAAATTAGTAGCTAATAGGAAATTAGTAGCTAATAGGAATTACTTAGTAGCTACTGTGAATTTTTCAGTGTCCACTATGAAGTATTCACAGTCTACTATGAATAATTCAGTACTTACTGTTTTTTATTCAGTATCTACTTTTACCATGAAATATTCACTAACCTCCATGAAATATTCAATATCTACTTTGAATTATTCATTAACTACAATGAATTATTGATTAACTACTGTGAATTCTTTATTAACTACCAGAAATTATTCAGTATCTACTATGTGTTATTCATTATCTACCATGAATGTGATTATTATGAATTATTTAGTATCTCCTGTCAATGAATTATTCAGTATCTACTGTAAATTATTCAGTATCTTCTGTGAAGTATTCTGAAACCCAAACTTTCACACTAATTCAGACCAAAAGGATCAGCTTCATTCAGGGTAAAGCCACCATTTAACCTCCAGTAGCTTCAAACACAGAAGTAGCCAGTATGGTTCAAAGCTTCTTCAGAAATTTTGTTCTCCTGACTTAGCGGTCGCTAAGCCCCGTATGGTCACATTAGCATGCGTGCCAGAGGGAGAGTTAGAGCAAAGATCCCATCACAGTGCTGTGGACGGTCATTTCCGCGGGTCCTCATCTCCTGCAGCCCTTTTCCTATCAGGTAGCGGCGAGACGCTCCACACATAATTGGACTGTAGTGAAACTGGTCTCTTAGCGGGACAGCGAACTGTGATGAGGCTTTCTCTGCTTCTGCCCTTCCAGTGATGGACATTTCAGAGGAACCTCTTTTGTTTTCTTAGAACCTGCTGCTTTCACTCTCTCTCACACACATGCACACACATACACACAGTCCTGGCACCCCATCTTTTTATCACACATTAGCATAGCCTCGACAGACGGCCCGATTACTGATCATCTCTGTTGCTGATTGTTCTCTGTTCTTTTTTTCTTCTCTTTTATCCCCTTCTCTCTGACTCATTCCTTTTTTCCCTTCTGTCTCTCTCGTTCTCTTTGTGACTCGTTTGCTTAACCTCTTTGTCCTCTGAGGGTGAGGCTTCAGACCCTAATGGGTCTGTAGATGAAACTCCAGCCACGAGGCCGCAGCTCATTATGTTCCATCAATAGAGCTTCACTGGAGCTGCCAGAGGCCAAAATTCGAAATAAAAAGATTTTGGGTTTCCAAGATAACCGGGTTTCACCTCCTGGCTAGCCGTTCAGGAGAATGTTCTTGGCAGTCGAAAAAGGAAGTGACCTTGAGTGAAAGGAACCGAGATTCAATCTCAAGAGGAACCAAGAGAAGCTCCATTAAGCGCATGAGAAGAACCACTGAGAGTGACCAAGATTCAAAAGGAGAAACTCCATCAGAGCATAAGGAAGAACCACTGATCAGAGCCAAGACTCAAAAGAAAAAGCTCCTTAAGAGCTCGGTGGAGAAACACTGAGGAACTGAAGACTCAAAGGAGAATCTCTGTAAGAGGAACAAGTGAGAGGAACATGGGGGGCATAAGGAGGAACCATTGAGAGGAACCGAGACCCAAAAGGAGAAGCTCCTTAAGAGAGGATTATGTCAGAATCTATCCGAGCTCTTCTGTGATGCAGGTTTTGTTGGAGTTGGTGTTACCGCAGGTTTTCTTTCCCTCTTTCCGCTCCTTAATACCTTCTGCCGCTCCGAAAGGAGAGAAAAATGATCCCATCGGCTTGCTGCTGCAAGATGTATGCTAATTGAGTCACACCTTCAGCTGGTGGGAGATTATAGATATGGCGGAATGAGGCCCGCTTTTGTGTGCAGATTAGTCTCCGGCTAACTCAATTTACGGTTCGAGCTTTAGCCCATTGTTCTGAGCGGAAGTGCAGGAACCGAGCTTTTAAGACCTAAATATGCTTTTAAACGGCTTTCATTTATCACCGCGCCGAATTTGAATACATCCGAATATGTAATTTCCACGATTTTTACATTTATATGAGGACGTGACAACCATTCATTCACAGATGAATGCATATTCCCCCGAGATTATTTTTTCTTCCATCTCGTGCACACTCACACACACACACATGCTAAACAGTGTTACTTTTGATTGGATCGATTGCCTTCCAGTTTTTTTTCGAGCATTCTGATCAACCGCACTGTGGTCAGTCTGAGAAGATCCAGTTTTAATAAAGATCAAGAAGTGACAAGTCCACCCCTGCCAAACTGAAGATAAACGACATGAGTGTCCACTAGACCTGGGAAACAGACCATCCTGTTCCTCAATCCATTATTACTAGCAAGAAATTGATCTGTGAACAGCTGCTACTTCAGAATCAGAATCAGAATCATGTTTATTGGCCAAGTATGTGCAAGCACATACAAGGAATTTGATTCTGGTAGATGGTGTCTCTCAAGTACAGTGTAA
>JBBPCZ010040479.1:0-13335 GCA_037974445.1 Brycinus macrolepidotus
ACTGTTAAAAGAAAGACCAGACTGCCAGTTGAAGTCTTACTATTTTGACTTTCAGACATTGGTCAAGTTTTTGTGCTTTTGACTGCCATTATTAGTGCATAAATGGATATGAAAAATTGTATTTAAAACGATTCACCAAAATCTGTTGTATGTAAGTGATACTGTTTTAAATGTTACTGTTTTTTTCATCAGAAAACCCAGTTTCCTTGTGTACCTGTATAAGTTTATATTGCGCTTTTGCCTCTTGCAATATGGCGGACGCGCTGACGTATCATGCCAACTGGGAACACAGTGAATGCGGCGTCTATTTATATATGTCTGTAGTTGTTGCTGTGTGTCTTCTTGAAGCCCCACCCACACGAGAGATCTGTGCCAGAACTTGAACTGAATCCTCGGGCAGCGTAAACGTAAAAGGGGGCAGAGTAACTGAAAAGCCAGCAGCGAAACTAAAAAAACTTGCAACGAAACTGAAAAGCCAGCAGCGAAACTGAAAAAAGTATGTTGTCAAAATTTCAACCTAGTATTTTACATTTCAACGTCTTATTTTTTTTGATATTAGGAAAGTTTTGTTTGAAACTTTTGGCACAAATCTGATTCCAAACATACCAAAACATCTCAGCCCTAATTTCTCACACCAGAAAATAGGTGGCACCTAAGTCCTAGGACCTTTGGGTGGTTAACTAACGATTTTGGCGCAAACCATATCCTTCAGTGACTATTCATATTTGACATAGTTCTTTTCTTTACCTTACTGATTGTTACTCATCATGTGTCTTTCTTCTGGAATGTGCAAATCTGTTAGTGTTACAATCATTACTCAGGATGACACTGATTCAAAATATTTTGTGTGATTTATGTAATCATTTAACAATAATTCTGATTACTGATCAACATTTTATTGTAGAGTTAACTGCTCTGTGCAAAGTACCTCACATGATTTTTTAAAAATTGGATGTAGATTAAGCTTTAGGGCTAGATCATGATATATGCCTTTACCATGATTATGATTGATTGTTCTATATTTTTCGATGATTCCATAATGTTTTTTCTAGAATGATAGGGGGGACTCACACCCTATTCATTATATTTCTTCACATTATACTTCTTCACATATATATATTCCTTCCTTGACACATACATGAGTTTTTCCATATGATTTCCAAATTTTGGTCTCTCCATAGAATTGTTTTTGAGCGCAATCATGACCTGACCTCACAGTACATTTATAGGAGAAAAAGCAGACAGAAGACAGTTGGTACCATGTGAGAGAGGCTGTAAAATATTTTAACCTTTAATCAAACTTGCAAGGTATAATTTTATTGTGCCTCATCACTGTCTCGGGAACCTGGTTATTTTCCATCAGGTTTGTCATGTAGTTTAACCCAGCAAACCACTTTTCTCATGTGATTCTAGGCCATTCAACCCTGGTAGTCACTAAAGTGGACAGCTATTTAAATAATCATTCTGTGAATGGGTTTTTATGTTCTTGATGCATGATAGCATCTTTAGTGGAGGTAATTAAACAATCATGTACTGCGCCACTTAGTTGCCAGCGATCACAACTGCAACCGTCATGTCTGTCACTGGGAAGGAGGACACAGATGCAGGAGTGAGAGGAACACAAAGAACTTTAATCCAACACGCGTCTTAAAAGGAAACGTAAAAAAGTCAGCTCTGTTGAATACAAACAGCTCTGTTGAATACAAAACTCTGATACAGGTAGGGGATCAGCGTAGGGCACGTAGAAGTGGATCCTTCACTGAATCGAACACGAGGAAGGATTTTACTCCTTAGCTGGAGTCATGAGGAAACATGAAGCTCCGCAGCGGGCGGCAGCTATACGGGTAGATTCCAGAGCCTGAGAACGCTACCGGGTCAGTTCTTCTCACTAGGGAGACATGAGAGAGAGAAAAAAAACAAGAACAGCATCAAGGTACTCTTGAAGAAACAGAGAGGAGTACTCCGTGCTAAAACTGAGACTGAGACCGCTGGGGGCATGGCGGAGGGGGTGTGGATGTGACAGTACCCCTCCTCCAGAACCGGCCTCCGAAGTGGGGCGAGAAGGCTCCACCACCACTCCTGGATGAGAACAAGGCCACCCAGGATGACCAGGCCTCCCAGGTCAGGATGAGTGGCTAGGCGGGCGCCCACGAGGTCAGGGGGCTGGGCAATCCGACCAGGCACGGTGGAGCTCCTCAATCAATTCCTGGCTGAGGATGTCCTGGACCGGGACCCAGCTCCTTCCCTCGGGGCCGTATCCATCCCAATCCACCAAATATTGTAAATGGCCCCGTCTCACCCGAGAGTTGAGTAGTTGGAGTGTAGGGTCCTCTTCCCCTTCATCCAGCGGTCCTCGAACTGCAGGCCTAAGCAGGGAGACATAGAAGACGGGTGAGAGGAGCAGAGTAAGATTAAAAGAAACTGAGTTAACTTGTTTTTCAATAACAAAAGGACCGATATAACGAGGGGACAACTTTTTACATGGAAGACCGAGACGAAGGTCCCATGTCGACAACCATACCCAATCACCAGTCCGGAAGTCTAGTCGGCTTGGTCCTTAAACTGACGAACCGCTCCTGAACCATGTGTCTACCTGGGGGATGTCAGTGGGTTCAGCATCCCAGGGAGAGAGCAGAAGTTGATTCCTGAACACACATTCAAAAGGCGTTAGGCCGGTGGCGGAGTGGCGTAAAGAGTTTTGAGCGTACCCTGCCCTCACTAAGAACTCGGCCCAGTCGTGCTGACAACTATGGCAGTAAGCCCGGAGGAACCTGCCGAGTTTCTGGACTGAACGCTCAGCCTGACTGTTGGATTCAGGGTGGAAACCTGAGGTCAGGCTGACGGTGGACCCTAGCTTCTTAAAGAAAGCAGTCCATACTCTAGAAATGAAGTGGGGTCCCCGATCGGACAGGATATCCTCCAGGATGCCATAGTGCTGAAATACAGAGTGAAGTACAGCTTCAGCTACTTGTAGGGCAGTGGGCAGAGACCTGAAAGGGAGAAACCGAACACCCTTTGAAAACTGGTCAGCAGTCACCAAGATGGTAGTGTACCCTTTGGATTTCGGGAGATCAGTGAAGACGTTCACAGCTATGTGGGACTATAGTCTCCGCAGAACCGGAATGAGTAATAATTTGCCAGCAGGTAGCACACAAGGAACTTTAGTGACCACACACGCAGAACAAGAATGAATTGCTTGAGCTACGCTTGTCTTGATGTTGTCCCACCAATTCTTACGACTAAACAGCATGACAGTCTTTTGGACTCCAGGATGACCTGTTGCAGGAGTAGTGTGAGCCCACTCAATTACTCGGTCACGGAGTGGCTAAGGCACGAAAACCTTGCCAGACGGGCAAGACATGGGAGATGGATTAAGCAATGTACTACGCTCAATCTCAGAATCTAGATCCCACACTATGGGTGCAGCAATAAGAGCTGCTGGTATAATAGGTTCTGGCTCAGTACTATCGACTGGGGTGGCGTAACGCCGTGATAGAGCGTCCGCTTTCCCATTTTTGAACTTTGGCGGGTATGTAATGAGGAAATGAAAGTGAGTGAAAAAGGTACCCAGCGTGCCTGTCGTGGGTTTGGCCGTTGGCCTGCCGGATGTATTCTAGGTTTCGGTGGTCTGTTAACAAGATAAACGGTTGTCTAGCCCCCTCTAACCAATGACGCCACTCCTCCAATGCGGCCTTAACTGCGAGCAGTTCGCGGTTATGGTAATTCCGTTCTGCATCTGTCAGCTTTTGGGAGAAGAAGGCACAGGGATGGAGCTTCTCTGGAGTTCTGTGTCTTTGGGACAGCGCTGCCCCTAATCCGACCTCCAAGGCATCAACCTCGACTACAAACCGATGGTAAAAGTTGGCAAACAAGAAACCTCTGCAACTCTTTTACTGATTGGGGTTCTGGCCACTCAGACACTGCAGACACCTTTTTCTCATCCATGCTAACACCTATATCCCATATCATCCCAGCCAGAAAGGGAAAGACACTGGTTAGTTAAATGCAGGACAGGAGGAATACAGAATTGAGTAATGTGATAATAATGTGGCAGTGATACTTGGTTGTTTTTGGACGGTTTTCCCCCACATAGGGAACACGAAGCAATTTGGTCCCCTCCATCACCGCAGTAGAGGCACAGTTTTCCCCTTGAGCTGTCTCTCTCTCAGCAGGAGGTAGGCAGGAGGACCCCAGCTGCATTGGTTCCAGGGCAGGCTCTTCCCACGCCGAACCAGGGGCAGGAGTCACTCACTTTCATTTCCTGACAGAGACGATGCTTATTAGAAAGTGCGCAAAGCAGAGTGGAGCGCCTCGGTTTGGAACGGAGATGTTGATCCAGTGTGATCGTTAGGGAGATGAGCTGGTTCAGGTTGAGTCCCGGACAGGAGAGCTCCGTCTGAAGTTCTGGATTCAGCCCTTTCCTGTAGGCTGCAATGAGAGCTGGTTCGTTCCAACCGCTCTCAGCAGCAAGGATGCGGAACTCGATGGAGTACTCAGCAGCGGAGGTGGTTCTTTGTATCAGTTGGAGAAGGCAATAGCTGCTAGACTGTCTCTGGTCCGGGTGATCGAAGACCATCTGGAAGAGATGGAGGAAGGTGGTGTAGTTACAGATGGCAGGACTGTTGCCCCTCCAGACGGCCGCTGCCCAGTCCTGAGCTCACACCTGGTGGAGACAGGTGACGAAGATTGAGAACCAACTCTGAAACCACCCGTATAAGCTGATCCAGCTGGCTCTGATGTTCTGTGAGGCGCTGAAGCAGCTCGGGTTCCTCCTCCACCAGTAGGGGTACTCCTCCTGCGTCCATGTTGTAGGTGCAATCATATGTCATGTCTGTCACGGAGAAGGAGGACACAGATGCAGGAGTGAGAGGAACACAAATAGCTTTAATCCAACATGGGTCTTTAAGGAAATGTAAAAAGTCACTTAAACGCAAACAGCTCTGTTGAACACAAAACAAACAGTCTTTCTCTCAAGCTGGTCTCTCTGATACAGGTAGAGGATCAGCTTCTCCTTCAGCGGATCACTTAGAAGTGGCTCCTTCACTGAATCGAACACGAGGAAGGGTTTTACTCCTTAGCCAGAGTCACGAGGAAATGCAAAGCTCCGCAGTGTGCAGCAGCCATACATGTAGATTCCAGAGCCTGAGAGCACTACCAGATCAGTTCTTCTCACTAGGGAGACATGAGAGAGAGAGAGAGAAAAAAAAACAAGAACAGCATCAAGGTACTTTTGAAGAAACAGAGAGGAGTACTCCGTGCTAAAACCTTCCATGGGGTGAACCGGAGGTTTCTCTGTGAAGCCCAGTCCACAGGTAAGTAATCTGCCCAGAGACAGAGAAGGGAGTTATGAGGGTGATTGCACAGCGGACTGCAGATAATACAGAGAGAACACAAAGGGGGGAAACACGGGAACTAATAGGGAAAGCCAAACAATCAAACATAACGAGATGCTTAACTCAAAGTAATTAACACACGGGAGGAAACACCTGACCCACCTGTGGCAGAGGCTAGATTTGTCACAGGGTTGCTAGGCACCGCACCCAAACCAAAACAAACCTGCACGTGGAGAGGGGGGCGTGACAGACAAACCTCGGCTCAGTAGACTGGAGACTGAGACTGCTGGGGGCATGGCGGAGGCGGCCCGGATGTGACAGCAACAGTCCACATGGTGAATCAAAATGGCTGACATAAGATCAGGAATTGCATCTGCTTTGGGGATTTCTGTAAAACTCTTCTGCAAAAAAGCATCCTTACAGAGATATAAAATCTGAACACAAAAAAAGAAAATCTAAGGAGCAACATAATTGTAGTGTTGTTCAAATACAAATTTCCTGTAAGCAGTCCATTACATTAACCATAGAGATGTCCTATAATGTGGATATCATGCATTCTGGGGATATTTCAGCTACCAAATGTGTTTTATTCCAGTTTCATATCATACCATTGTTTTTTATCCAATTATTTTCTTTTTAATTTCCATTGCTTTTTTGAGCATATTAGTTTCATATTATTTTCTGCTCTGTTTGGGCATATTAGTTTCATTGATGTGTGTTAGCATCTCTATCATTCCCCTATCACCGCTAGGACTCAAAGGCAGCCTTTTAGAACTGAATACAATGTTGAATAAAACAAAATGGTGAGCTTGGTCAGCAGCTAGTGGCCTTTTCAGCAGTAATCAAAGCAAAAGTAGATAGAAAGCTTGAGATCTTTTGAAAATAAAGTTGGGAAGAGGTAAATGGAGAGGTTGGCTCACCTTGTTTACTGGGAGCCGGTTTGTATGAAGTAAATGGCAAGGTTAAATTCACTCTATGACAACTGCCTGGATTGAAATTTGTCTTTACACCCCCACCTTTCCAGTCCACGCGAGAGACATTAAAACAGTTAATGCTTGGCGGAGCTTTTTCGTTAAGAACCAATACACTGCAGCTGTCATCTAACCAGGTTTCAGTTAAGAGCTATGAGCAGAGTGTTCCTTCTCAGCGTGATTCATCTCAGCAAGCTTCGTCTCAGCCTAGGGAGCCAGAATAGCATCCTCAGTTTAGCTGTTAATACTTGGATGACATGGCATGGAGATTGAGATCTTTTGAAAATAAAGTTGGGAAGAGGTAAATGGAGAGGTTGGCTCACCTTGTGTACTGGGAGCCAGTTTGTATGAAGTAAATGGCAAGGTTGATGTGGTTGACTGACTGTTCAATGGTTGGTATGTGTCAAGTCAAGTCAAGTTTATTTATATAGCACATGACCATACACAAAGGACATTCAATGTGCTTTAGAGGAAAAGAATAAAAAAAATAAAATAAAATAAAAAAAATAAAGGAACAGAAGAAATAAAAGAAAAAATCAATAAAAGAAGACTGAAAATGCACTCTTCTCAGTGAGAAGAGTGTTGCAATACCTGCAGGAAAGGCATAGATAAGTTTCACTAATTCTTGTTTGGACACAAAGTCTCTAACCTTAGCAATGTTTTAAGGTGCCAAAATGCTGACTTTATTATAGCTTTAATGTGGTCACTAAAACTATAGTTTTTCTCCGATTCAGTGCCGATCGAGTTATGGTCAACAGTGTCAAAGGCACTCAGATCTAACAGCACCAGTACAGTAATTTTACTTGCATCTTTATTTAGTCTAACATCATTTAGTCCCTAAATGAGAGCAGTTTCTGTATTATAATGTTGGCGGAAACCTTAGTCATAGTCGTCAAAGAAACCATTTGTGTCTAGGTATTTACTGATTTGATTAAAAACTACTTTCTCTAAAATCTTGCCTATAAAGGGAAGATTAGAGAAGGGTCTATAACTGTTAAGGGCAGAAACGTCCAAGTTACGTCTCTTCAAGAGGGGTTTAATAACTGCGGTTTTCAGCAGTGCTGGAAAAATGCCTGAGTCCAGTGAGCCATTCACAATATGCAACAGGTGCTGCGCTAAGCTACTAAAAACATTTTTTGAAAAGCTTGTAGGTTGAATGTCCAGGAACATGGAGGTTTAAGATGAAGCGTTATTCAATCTAGCATCTACAGGATCAAAGTTGGACATTATAGGCATGTTATTTCTGTGGGTAGGCATCAACACACTACTTGAATGTATGGAGCTAAAGTTTTGTCTACTAGTTTTGATTTTGTGATTAAAAAAGATGCAAATTCATTGCATTTTGAAACTATAAGGAACTCTGAGGGTAACTGCACCTAGGGATTTGTTAAACTCTCTAGCGTGGCAAAAAGAGTACGAATGTTCTTAGTGTTCCTGTTAATGACATTAAAGAAATATCCCCTCCTCACTCTGCCCAACTCAAGGTTGAAGCTGTGGAGTCTGTCTTTGAAAATGTCATAATCAACTTGAATTTTTGTTTGGCTCCAGTGGCACTCACCTTTCCTGCAATTCCGCCACGATGCTTTTTGTTTACCAGAAATGGTTTTGACTTTGAAGGGTGCAAGACTCTGCTGATATGCTCTGCTGACAGCCCTGATAGTTTTATTAATATACCTTTTTTGACACTTCTAGAGCTAATTTGGATAATAGGCAAAACCAATGCATCAAAGAAAACACAGTAATGATCGGATAGAGCCATATCTAAAACATTCTAGACTTCTAGTGGCACCTCTTACCCTTGAGCAAGATACCATCCCCACACACTGCTCCCCGGGCGCTGTGTTCCTGGCTGCCCGCTGCTTCACTTGGTGAATGGGTTAAATGCAGAGGAAGAATTTCGTGCTGTTCACACTGTGTGCTGTGGTGTGTTCACGTATGACAGAATGGCTTCTTTACACTTTACACTTTACAAGTAACAGTGAGGCCTTTACTGATAACCAAGTCCAGTGTGTGACCACGGGTATGAGTGGGGCCGGTCCTGTGCTGCGTGACTTCAAATATGGCAGTCATTTCTTTGACTGTACTGATGTTAGGAATGTCAATATGGATATTAAAATCTCCCGCTATGATAAAAGAGTTCAAATCAGTTATTAAAATAAAAAAATTTATCAATAACACTAGGACAGTGTTTTGGTGGCCTGTAGATAATTACAATCAAAATTCTCAATTAGCAGTTTTATGCCAATACAGAGATATTCAAAAGAGTTAAATTAACCCTATGACAACTGCTTGCATTGAAATTTGTCTTTACACCCCCACCTTTCCAGTCCACGCGAGAGACATTAAAACAGTTAATGTTTGGTGGAACTTTTTCGTTAAGAACCAGTACACTGCATCTGTCATCTAACCAGGTTTCAGTTAAGAGTCATATATGTCACTTATCAGTGCTACAGGCGCTGTGGAGCTGAACATCAGCTATGAGCAGAGTGTTCCATCTCAGCGTGATCCATCTCAGCAAGCTTCGTCTCAGCCTGGGGAGCCACAATAGCATCCTCAGTGCAGCTGTTAATACTTGGATGACATGACATGGAAGGGTGGGAGCAGGGGCGGATCTAGAAAAATATTTATGTGGTGGCAAGGGGGGGGCAGGAATTTTTGAGGGGTGGCAACGTATGGCAGACGTTTATTTACTGAATTTAATATTTAATCACAGTTATCACCAGGGCTCCCAACTTTTCCAAGAACCTTGGAGTGAGATTTTGGGGTGTGGGTGGCCAATGCGGGTAGCGGTGAGCGGGGTGAGGGGAGATATACGGGGGATGATGGGGGTGTTTGGAGCGTGGAGCCATTGGGGGTGGGGGCGTTGGGGGTTACGACCGTCATCTCTCTGGCGTTATCTCGTGCTGCATTCAGCGCAGTCGGACATTGTAGATTTGCGCTCGTAAATGTCAAATTGGCTGTAATTTTTCTTTTAATTCTTTGTTGCCAACTGGGGTGGCAGCAGGGGTGGCAAGGCTTTCTTTTAGGGTGGCATATGCCACCCTATGCCACCCCGGTAGATCCGCCCCTGGGTGAGAGAGTGAATTTTTTTTTTTCCTTAAGCACTTTCTCTCCAGATCTGCTTGGACGGTGGCCGCTTGATCCAAAGAGTTCTTCCTGTCCCCAGAACAAATTAAAATTGTAAATGAAATTCAATCCCCTTTGATTGCCTGCTTTGTGAAGCCATGTGTTGTGGCTGAGAGAGCGTGAAAACCTATTTCATGCGTTGCCTGTTAACAGCCCTGTGCATGAAAGTGAAATCCTTCTTTATTAATTCTGACTGCTCTCTGTTTAAATCATTCTTGCCTAAATGTCCACGGGCCTCGTGCAATTGCTTAGTTTGGCACACTCACACCGGGGTGTTCCGGTCCGGTTTCCTTGCCGTTGTCATCAAGGAACAGTAGCAGCTCAAATCTATTTGTGAAACGCAAGGAAGGTTGTAAATTATCATAGTTCCCATTACCGGGGTTAGCATCACAGGCTAGTCAGCTAGTGGCATTAGCTTTGAAATTTTGGAACAAAATTTAACAGACCCACTAGGAAACTGTTACGAGAATTTGTACGAGAACCGTGGAGAATTTGAACACAACAGGCCTGAACTTGAAAGAGGAAGTGTACCTGAAGAGGTACAAGAAGGACAAAATGATGTTCCATCAGTAGAATAACTTCAGTCTTATGGGAATGAGGACCTGCCTCAGAAGCAGTAGTCGGTGGCTCAGTAGCAATTATCAGTGGCCATTTTTGTTGTTGGGGAGTGTGTGGCGCACCTAATTTAATATCAGCAGCTAAAAATACATTCATAGTGACATGAATTAATTTTAAAAAATAGTGTAATATGGGCTATAAAAACAAAACTGGGTGAAACTTGACATAAGAGCTGTTGTACCCTGGTTGCCCTAGGAGAGGGACTTCTGCCTGCTCCTTAGATGCAGTCTGATGACAAACCAAAAGCACTGTGTCTCCAATGCTCCTCAGATTTTCAGATTTCATTTTTGTTGCTTGACTTTTCATTTGACATTTGACATCTCTAGTTTACATAGATATGTTATACAGTGCAAAAACACACATACCTGTTACAACTGACCCATTATTATGCCTGTAACAACTGACCCATGAGTAAACATGAAACATTTTATGCCGACAAAATAATGAAAAAGTTGCTAGGGTCACTGCAATGCATAATGTGGAACACATTTCATGTCCACAACTAAAACTGACAATGAAATATAATTGATTTAACTGTTTTATACAAAATGTCAAGCTCTAACTTGGTTTTAACAATCATTGTTTCCTTTCCTGTTCTGTATAAGCATGCTATAAGTAACTACACATACCAGATTATAGTGCAAAACATAACATGACATTATTCACTGGGTGGCACTATTTGACAAATGAGTTGTAATGAGATAGAGTCATGTGTCTCCTAGAGGCCAACATGCTATATTAATTTTGTAATTTTTGGTGAAACAGCTGTTGAGCTATTGCCCAAAAAGTGCTCTGTGTTTACTCCACTTCAGGGGGCGCTAGCATGAAGGGACATGCCCACCTAGGGACGCAAACCTAAATTTTATGTGGATTGGTGAAGATAAAAAACTTTGATGAACAATATATGACCACACTGCACTTTAGCAGCAGTCATAATAGTCTATCTTCCATAAACATTTCAGCACTAGGCGATCATGGGATCCCAAAACTGGTATCATAAGCATGTTAACCAATAAAAGAGCACTGTATGTTCTCCAAGATGCTTCCTGGTCTTGCACAGTACTGATTACAATATCTTCTGCTAGTACACAAAATTCACGTGTGTCTGTATGCTGTGTACAAAATTTGCTTTACATACGAGTGTCCCGATCTTTGTCCTGGAGCTCCCCATATCCTGCATGTTAGTGTTTTCCCTGGCCTGATACACCTACTTCATCCCGGGAAAGGCCTGTTAAGTAGCTGATTATTTGGATCAAGTGAGTTGAGAGCAAGAAAAACACTAAAATGTGCAAAGGAGGGGATCTCCAGGACCAGGGTTGGGAACCACTGAATTAACACAATTTTCACTGTTACCTGTTTCAGTAGTTTATTTCCATGTTCTTTGCAGTTTGTTCACTTTTGATTGATTGTTAGTTCTTGGTTTGTCATTTTTAAGTAAAGGTTTAACCCTCACACACCATGCCTCTATGTGCCCTACATCAGCAGAATCATATATCAGAATGATGCATTTTAATTTGAACATTTCATTCTGTGATGCCAATGCCACAGATTATGCCTGGTTGAGTTATTATTATTGCACAATGGTGTTTTTAGCGAGAAATGCTACTCTAGGTGGTTCAGAGAATGCTGAAGTCTTCTTTCTTCTCATTAATAGTTAGCTAGCTTAATTCATTTAGCAAATCCATTGCTGCAGGAACATAATTTGAATAGGTGGTGTGGCAAAATCTCAAACTTTGTTTGTGTCCATATAAGGCGTACTAAATACAAATATAATTTTAGGTCCATTAAAGACCAGGGGCTATTAAAAAAGGTGGAAAAACTCTCACTAAGGAGTACGCCAGTTATGGACTCACATTCAGAGTACATATACCAAGCCAATTTGGCTCGAGGATGGGAGAATTGAGTCTCTCAATCTGATTTTGGAACAGCAGCGTTCTTCCTGACATCACAGCACAGTACAGCTCAAGAGTCTTGACTCAAGGCTTGAGACCCCTCATTTTCACCGTCATCTTCACTGTAATTGATATTTACAGTAAAATAACATAATCCAAATTACCTTCATTCATTTTTATTTTTAAAAATATATATTAATAAAAAATATAAAAATGATATATTCACAATGTGTTCCTATAGGGCCAGTGGCGGGAAATAATTGTAGGAGTTTGCAGACATCCACAGCTCAGGTGGGAGAATCTGTCCACAGGACAGGTATTAGTCATGGACTCCACAAATCTGGCCTTTATGGAAGAATGGCAAGAAGAAAGCCATTGTTGAAAGAAAGCCATAAGAAGGCCCGTTTGCAGTTTGCCACAAGCCATGTAGAGGACACAGCAAACATGTGGAAGAAGGTGCTTTGGTCAGATGAGACCAAAACTTAAATTTTTGGCCTACATGAAAATGCTATGTGTGGCGAAAACCTAACACTGCACATCAACCTGAGCACACCACCCCCACCGTGAAACATGGTGGGGGCAGCATCATGCTGTGGTGATGCTTTTCTTCAGCAGGGACAGGGAAGCTGATCATAGTTGATGGGAAGATGGATGGAGCTAAATACAGGGCAATCCTGGAAGAAAACCTGTTAGAGGCTGCAAAAGACTTGAAACTGGGGCGGAGGTTCGCCTTCCAGCAGGACAACCACCCTAAACATACAGCCAGAGCTACAATGGAATGGTTTAGATCAAAGCATATTCATGTGTTAGAATGGCCCAGTCAAAGTCCAGACCTCAATCCAATTGATAATCTGTGGCAAGTCTTGAAAATTGCTGTTCACAAATGTTCTCCTTCCAATCTGACTGAGCTGGAGCTATTTTGCAAAGACAAATTGGCAAAAATTGCAGTCTTTAGATGTGCAAAGCTGGTAGAGACATACCCCAAAAGACTTGCAGCTGTAACTGCAGTGAAAGGTGGTTTGACAGAGTATTGACTCAGGGGGGCTGAATACAAATGCACACCACACTTTTCAGGTTGTTTTGTGGAAAAAAATTTGAACACCATATATCATTTTCCTTCTACTTCACAAGTATGCACTACTTTGTGTTGCTTTAACACATAAAATCCTTTTCTGTGTCCTGCAGGTTTTTAATGGCTCAAGTTTGTCAGACGGTGCTAACATTGGATGCATCAGCCACTCAACGCCTCGCAGAAGGAATAAACTTCACCAAGAGTCCAGATGGACACTGTTTCATCATCTACAAACATGGGAGCACCATCAGAGCCTGCAGAAACCAGTGCAAGCACCAGGGAGGCTTGTTCATTAAAGACATAGAAGACATGGATGGCAGGTG
>JBBPCZ010040509.1:0-13334 GCA_037974445.1 Brycinus macrolepidotus
ACCTGCACCAGTATTGTGAAAGACTTGTTTGTTTGGAGCTCTTGGAGCTCACCCTTTGCTTAAGTTCATTAAAGCTTATTCTGTTCCAATGCTATCTCCAGCAGTTGTGTCCGCCTTGCTCACACGACATGACAGTACCACGTGATCTACCTACGGCAAGGTTAGAGGGCTAAATTGTCGAAGCGCACCAGGAGCGCTTTGTGTTCAGAATGCGCGAGTTAAACGAACCGTGCCGCGGACATAAAGCGAACCAGACTGAGACCACCTCCCGATGTGGTCCCAGTTCGGTTCACTTCAGAGGGGTCTGAGTTCGTTTAGCATGTTCACATATACGCAAAAAGTGCTGACTAATCGATCTGAGTTTGCTTTAAAGGATGAAACAGACCAACTGTGAAAACACCCTAATTTAGTTGTCTACACCACTTCAGAATTGTTGGCATCCTTTAAGAAAATGACCTAAATTAATATATTAAATAAACCACACATGGAATGTGTGTTCTGGAACAACATGAGATTTCTTTAGTGACATATGTTGTATAACCTAGGTTTAAAAAAAACATACTGGCACTCCATTATTAATATCTAGTGAAGCCTCCTCTGATGAGAACAGAACTAAGACCTTTTCTCCATGCAGAACATTTTCTTGGGTCTTTGTTTGTGGACTGTCCTTTAATACACACCACACGTTTTCAATTGGTTTCAAACCTGAAAACCAAGAGGGCCTTTACAAAATCATTTCTGTGTGGATTCAGGTGTGTGTGGGGTCATCATCTTGCTGAAAGGTCCTCCCACAGGCAGGTTTCAGCCTTCTAGCAGACACACACAGATTTTGGACAGAAAACCTTGATTTAATTTTATTTATAATTATGCACTGAAGTTTCCTTAGACCACTATAAAAAAAACAGTTCCAAAACAATAATAATCAGTAATCCACTATATTTGACAATAAGTATCAGAAGTCATTCTTTGCATGCAGTCCCTTTTTTTCACCAAATGTGATGATGGTGTGCATTACCAAAAGATCACATTTTCAGGAGTCCATTTCTGGTTCAAATTGCATTTTGCAGAATTCTTGCACTGCATTTTGCAGCCTGCTCTTAGAAAATGCTTCTTTAATGAAACTCAAAAAGCTTCTTCTGGTCATTGAGTAGGTCTCTGACGGTGGATCATGAAATTTGAAAACAACAAGAATCAACAAAACTGTGCGGATCTGAAACCGAGATCTTTGGGTTGATTTTTGCTCCTTTCACTGTGTGTAGGAACGATATGTTCATGCAATTTTTTCCTGGCAAGATTCCAACTGTTGCATGCTTTTCAAACATTTTTGTTATTGCTTTTACTGAATTTAAGTAATTTAAATTCAATGTAATTTCAGGGGTTTATTCATTTTTATAACCTTGACGGCTCTTGACAGGTTTTATCCATGTTCCTGGAAGATAAATGTCTTTTTTTTTTTTTTTTTTTTAAACATGTGTTTAACCTCATATTTATACCCCAGTTAAACAGGAAGCCTTTACAGACAACAATTCCTGGGGACTACCAACAATATAAAGAAAAAATGTTCCCCGTTTTTCCCCCAAAGATGCTAATTTCTTTGGGTTTTATTTAAATTATTATTTAGGGGGGGGAATAGTTTCGTTTTGTGTTTTTGTATGGAATTATTTGTATTAGACAAACTGTAGGCAACTTTTAAATAATGTTTGAACCATTATATGTGTTCATATGTTGTAGGTAATTTTTTTTAATGTGATTATTTTTGCCTTGTTTCAACAACAAAAAAAACCTGTTGGCTGGTTTTCATAATGCATATCTAAACACTGGTGCTGGTCTAGGATTTGCTTCTGAGCGCTTAAGATCAGTAAAATCAGAGGGACAGATTCCACACTAAGGTTAATATGTCTACTCTGAGATACTTCATGGGTGTAGTCAGACACAGCTGACAGAGGATCTATCCCAACGCCCTCTTCTGACCTTTCTCTCTTCTCTGCTCTTTTCTGAGAAGTCTCTCTTTCTGTCCCCATAACGGCACCGCCCTCCTTTATGAGTCTGGCTGGGGCACTGAACCACCGCAGGTGTGGCACAATCCCACATGGAGAATACCTCGTCTTTCAAGGTGAGGAGCAGAGGTCAAGCACACGGCTATGATCTTCAGGGGAAAAAATGAAACTAAAAGCTCTAAAGGGATGGATGAGGGGAATAAATGATATTCAAAAAGAAAATATCTGCAAGTCAGATTAGATCAGAAATTGCTGGATGAGAGCAATGTATGGAATAGACTCGATCTAGCAAGTCTCTCCCTTTGTGGTGCACTGAGGGGTGATCTTGTTCCGCTACCATTGTATATTGATCCTGCATTATGTATGAAGAGACTGACAAGAGTATTAGAGACAGGAAAGAGAGGCAGGGAGAAGGGAGACAGACACAGAGGCAGGGAGTGAAAGATAAAGATTAAAGCCAAATGTAAAAGTGGAGAGAACGAGAGAGAGAAAGACAGAGAAGAAGACAGAGAGATAAACGGACAATAGATGAAGTGATGACTCACCGTAAGTCGATGCTCTTGATGTGGCTCATCCGCAGCAGACTGCTAAGCTCCAGGGCCTCCACTCGGTTCCCAGCCATTGCCAGCTTGTCCATGGCACCAAGCCTCTCCAGCACAGCAGGGATGTTGGGGAAGCTGTTGAAAGAGAGCCCGAGGCTGCAGAGCTGCGACAGGCTGCCTAGCTCCTCGGGCAAAGAGTCCAAGTGATTCCCATCCAGACAGAGCGTCTGCAGGCTGAGAAACACACAGACACGTCAACGTGCTTTAATCTGGGTCATTTTAATCTCTCTCGTCAGACAGACTCTGTGACCCCTCAATAAGAAGAGTGGAAGACGGCGCTGGTTATCGTGAAATTCCTCTTTATGTTACGCACCCTCCTGATTTAATCCTGGCAGAGAGTGTTAAAACCAGTCTGATTTCTAAGCCTGATTTAATCTGGTTGCATAACGAGGACATATGATCTTAATACATTGCATTGGATCAATTAGAAAAGAAAAAAAAACTGTTTAACGGGGAATTGGCTTATATGAAGAGTACCTGGGTTACTGTGCTGGGGAAGAAACGCTATGCCATTACCAAGCATAATCTCCAGGACATGATCATGCACATTCTAAAGAATATTTAAATCCACAACAACCCTCATTGTTAATGCTAATATTTAACATGGCATGCAAGCCAAATGTCTAGTCCTCCGATTCATACTGTTTTTAAGTAGAGGGCAGTGGTCGGGGCCATTATCATTGCTGAACGTACAACTCACACTTTTATCAGCATGTGAGCGACTCTATACGCGACTCTATTGCTCTGCATGTGGTCCTACTCAGCATGCTGCATATAAGGTACAAGTGGGTGGCACTTTAGGGCTTGAGGAAATAGGAGCAGTGTCAAAAACAGACTATAGCCGTGTGTTCTGACCTCTGAAGGTTGCCGATGCAAGAAGGAATGGAGTTGAGTCCATTGCAGGAGAGGTTGAGCTCAGAAAGGGTCTGAATCTCACACAAGGCCTCGGGGAACACACCCATCCGATTGTGAGACAGATTCAGGCTCTTCAGCTGGGTGAACCTGCAAACACACACGCAGACCTCCCCCATCAGTGAAGCTGGCACAACAATGATAAGATACATAATCATTAACTCATACTGTTGGTGACGTTCAGTGGGAGAGAATACGGTCATTACAGTAAACCTGCTCCATTGTTCCTTTCTCATGATAGTATACAATGCTGCTTTGTTATGACATTTAGCAGGATGAGGTGGGCAATTCTTGATGTGGGTCACGAAGGCATGGCACTGCCTGCCTCACTTCACCTCTTTCACTTGTGGGCAGTAAGGCTAATACCCTCTGACTGACAAACGCTTTCACGCCCCCAACACAGGTCAACAAAAATTTTCGAAACTCTCAGCAGAAAGTCTTAAAATAAAATAAATACAGTTTATTGAGCTGGAGATTCACAAAATGCTGTTGATTCTACTTTTTATTATTATTTTTTTTGCATGATCTCATGCTGTAAAATAAAATGAGCTATTAAAGATCAGCATAATTTCATCAATACAGGCTAATCTGTGAGATCTATCAGTCGACACTATCAGGTAACCAGAAATCAGATGGGTGCACACACAGTACAGCCACACTGCGTAGCTCTGAATGAAGTGATGTAGAACGGAGGGCATTGCTGTAGAGAATCGGAAGCTATTTCATTGTCGTTGATGGCCGCCTGAGTCATAACATATGCTGAAGTTGGCTGCTTGAGAGAGCGTTCCCGCCTCGCCTCACACACAACACACATACACAGATGCCCCTTTGCTGCCTGCCACACACAGTTGCTAAATATACCATACAGCTGAGATTAGCAAAGAGAAAGGGACAGAGAAAGAGAAAGAAAGAGAGAGAGAGAGAGCAAGAGAGAGTGAGAGCGAGAGAGAGAGGGAGAGAGAGAGACAGAGAGAGGGAGAGAGAGAGACCGAGAGAGAGCAACCACGTGTGAAAGCTGCCACGAGCAGAACAGCTGTTCTCATGCACACCCAGTCTCTCTTGTGCATACACCCACACACACATTAACACAGTCCGTTTACCCCCTGTTCAGAGGATGGCCACTAAAGGAAGTTAACGATTAACATCTAATAGCATCATCTCTTACATGGATTACCATTCGCCACTCATTCTGTGTTTGCGCTGAGCAGACAATCAGCACGTCAAATGTCTCTAGTCAAGCATGGAACCAACTATTCGTCTCCTCTGCATCCAAAAATGTAACATCACAGCTTACAAATCTAGCCAGGATCAGTATTACGTAAATTATGTCCATGTAAGACTTTACAGCCTTATCAACACATTATGTAAAAGGGTATCTGTGCAACACCATACAGTTATCTAATCCAAAGCGGTACTATGCATTTACAACACAGGCACGTTCATGTTTAAACAGGTTTCGTCGAGTTAATCCAGAATACAGTTTAAGAGCTGATGCAGACAGGACGGAAATAATCTGGGTATTTATTTATTTAAGAAAAGCCACTACCTGTTAAAGTTACAGACTCCTCCAGGACCCTCCAGATTCATGAAGTTGTGGCGCAGGTTGAGGTGTGTAACATCTTGGCTGTAGAAGAGGTACTCGGGCACCTCCTCCAGACTGTAGCAGGACAGATCCACCAAGCTGATGGTCTGAGAAACGATCTGCAAAAACACAAAGACAGAACAGTTAGAGTCAAGTTTTAAAATGAAACAGACAGTAAAAAAAAATTGAAAAAAGACATGGATGTCCATTATTTGTTTAAGACAAAGATGTAGAATAACTGTAGCCATGTTTCGTACTTCCTGACCACCAGGGCAGTACTTACAAGTTGATATTGTTCCGCTGTGCCAACTGCAGGCCAAGAATTCTGAATATCAATCAGTCTTACATGACATTGCGAGTGACACAGCAAGCATGTATAACTTGAAGCTCACTTGCAAACTTTTCTTCTTGTTTCTGTAGACCGATGTGCAGCCCAGTAACTTCAGTAGGAGCTCATCACCACACCTGGATCATCCACCGCTTCCTCGAGATCACTCAGGATCACTGGAATTTCCTCTCATTCCTGCTATCTCACTATTCTACAGGTGGACCCTATGAGAGCCTACTGGTAACCATCGGAACAAATGCGCTACCAATAGCCTGGCCTTTGACACCACCCACTTCACTCCAAACAGCTACCGTTGTCACTTCCACCCTCTCCTCGACCATGCTCTGAGAACGGTCACTTCTATCCCTGCTCATTCTGCTACCAAGAGCCCAGCAGAGTCCTGGGGTTAGGCGGCTATTAGCCGCTGGCTATAGAAAGTGCTTGAAGAGCTTTGAGTCCCATGGGCACCGACAGTGGCTACCACCAGACCCTACCACAGCTACCACCAGATCATTATCTGCCTTTTCCTCAAGTTAACTTGGGAATTGGTTGGATTTTGCTTCTTACTTTCACCCCAGAACTCGCTAACACTAAGGCTACAAGTGAGAAGTACTATCGCTTTCACAGACATGCCGGACTCGTTTTGGAGTGGCTAGCTCCTAGTTTGTCAGTATGAATTCTTCATGCTTTCCTCTTAAGGCGAGAACAATGTTCTCTGAGAACCGATGCAAACAATGTGTCAATTGGCTCAAATTAGGTCCCTATTCACAACTTCAAGAGGGAAAATGCCTTTTTTGAACTGACTGCCACCACAGATACTTTCTTGGTGCCTGAGAGGAGGAATTTTGTGGATGACTTTTCAGGAGCTTTTCAAAAGAGCTCACTTAGGTTCCGCTAGGGGCCTGTTGTTCAAGCACTGTCATCAATGTCTAATGAGGAGTGCTACAGCCTGGCTCCTACACCAACCATGGATGCCTGCACTGCCTCTAAGGTGGTATCCCCTCATGAAGCACTGTCCACTGATCCACACTGCTCTAGTGGTGGTGCAGACGCCCTGACGAAATCATAGTAAGCTCTCATTACACAGACTTCCTAATTGCCCCTCTCACTTGCTTACAGCCTTGCAAACAACACATATAGTGTGGGCAAGACCCCAGACTGCTATGTTCCAGACATTGGGTTACACTACACAGGAACTTAGGCAGGCAGCTAGTAACCTTGTTCATGGTCAGCTGGCTCAGACTCCACTATCGGATTCCTGCAGAGCCACGCTTCGGCCTCTGCCACTTGCACCAAGCCATGTTTTTGGACCGGCAGTAAAAGGGGCGCTGGACTGACGCTCTTCCATTGCAAAGTCCCGTAAGGCCTACTGTGCATAGGCCACAACCAGGATTCACTCAGAGACCCTATGTGCACCCCAAAGGCAACAGTCAGCCGCTGCTGAGACAGAGTCTGAGTTTTTGTGAGCCAGTCACTTGTCCTACTGGAAAGACAATGCCATAGACCAGAGGGTTGCCCATACCATGTTGGAAGGGTACAGGTCACAGTTATTCAAGACCTAATTTGGGTTTTAATGTTCTCCCTGGAAGTCAGTTCCCTCGTGGCAAGAGAAGCAGTGGAAACTGCAGACCGTCATTTTCTTTTAGAAGCTTTTTATTACATTTATTTCGTAGTTCCAAATGCTGGTTAAACATTTACTGGAAGGTGTTACCTTTCTGCATCCAACACGCAGCAACTGTTCTCAGCAGCATCTCTGAGGGTGAATAGTTTACCACCGCAGACATGAAGGATGCGTATTTAAAGATTTCCACAGTACAGGGGATCAGACGGTTCTTGTGATTTGCCTTCCAGGCAATTCAAGGTTCTGCCCTTCAGCCTCTCTCTGGCTCCGAGGATGTTCACTCACTGCACGCAGGGAGCTCTCTCTTTCCTGATGGCTCAGGGGCTGAAGATCTTGCCGTATATGGATGATTGGTTGGTCTGTGCCCCCTCTACAAAGCAGGCTGCTAGACAGACACACACATTGCTGAATCATGCCCAAGCACTGGGTCTGATGATCAACCGGGAAAAGAGCCAGCTGTCTCCCTCCCAGACAGCACAATTCATTGACATGATCTAAGACTGCGGGTCAATGGTATCTTTACTCCCCTTGGATTAGACAGCGGCAGCAGAGGTTGTAGCATTGGGGAACCTTCACACACCTGACTTTCAAATGTGGCTGTTCAGACTCCAATATGCCACAGACGTGTAACTATTCGTAGCTCCAGAGTGTCAGTCAGCCTTTCAACAATGGTGCACAAGGGCAAATCTTTTTTCTGGGGTGGTCAAGGGCTAGATTCCTTCACGCAGAAAGATGGTCAAGGAGCATTTCAACCTCCTTGAGCTGAGGGCAGTGTGGCTGGCACTGAAGCATTTCCTGAAGCACTGTTGCCTGTCCTGCACAACTGACATGTTCTCGTGAAGTCAGACAATGTATCTACAGTCTACTAGCTGAATCACTTTGGCGGCACAAAGTCTCAGGAGCATTCTCAGCCCCTCTGGAGTGAGCGTACCCCAGGTTCCTCTCTCTGAGGGCTGCTCACCTGCCTAGCCTGTCCAACATGACTTCAGATGCTCTGTGAACAGGCTGTGGTTTTTGGAACTGGATCAGAATGGTTTGCTGGGCCAGGATGCTCTAGCTCATGACCGGCCCAGCAAACTTCTTTATACCATTCCAGCCCTTCTAGACAGAGTCTTAAAGGAGAGTCCTGTTGCTGGTCCTGTGGTAGCCGTATCGGCTGTGATTTCCGCTCATGATTTTTATACTGCAAGGGCCTCCATGGGAACTTCCTCGCCGGAAAGACCTGCTGTATAGCTACATCCAGGGTAGCCCTAAAAAGGGGACTCCATTGCGAAAATATGTGCAGCAGAGACATGGTCTACTCCCAGGAGGTTTTCCAGGTTTTACACTGTCTATGTAGCCGCATCTACTGGCCTGGCACCAGTCATACTGTCTACAGCACGGGCTGCAGCTGGGCACTCCCCCTGACTTTGTGGCCATATGTCCACATCCATTTGTAAGTACCGCTTTGGCAGTCAGGAAGTACAAAACATAACGGTGGTTACGAATGTAACCGTGGTTATGTGAGTAGTGAATGATCACCAGAGTGTATGAGAAGAGACTGTGTTCCTGAGGACATTTGTGAGTGAGATTTGAGCATTACACACTTGTAAGTACCACCCTGGCCATCATCCACTACTCACATAGCCATGGTTACATTCATAACCAACGTTGTTGCTTACAGGTTTTCAGTAATTGGTCTAATGTTTTTAAACATGACCTTCTGTATACAGTTATGTGTTCTAAAAGTATCAATACTAAATATAACTCATACTCAGAAAAGCACATCATGATCCACAACCACGCTAACAACAACATATAATCTTACCCTCCCACACTTCAATTCCCTAAACGTTTCTACATTTACTCACGTAGTTTCATTATGAAAACCAGCTGTATAAATAGTATTAGATAAAGATAGAATATTGGACCAGATATTGGAGGGAGACAAGAATGAATCTGAATTAGGCCTTTAACATATCTAGCCTGAAATAGTACACAGCTACATTATATGATGTCATGTAGTTACTGGGTCTTTCTTCCTATTGGGTTGTGTTGTGTTTGAGCACTTTAGGCATGTTATCTTTAGACTTAAGTGAAGCGGTTGAATTAAAAATAGCTCATTTTAAAGTTTAAGTACTTTCTTTTCTCCAATTTATGTCCAGTTCCACCTACTAGCTAGGACTCCCACAGTCACATGATACTACCAATGCTGTGTGGGTAAATGCTAATTTTTGCTTCCTCATGTGAAATCAGACACTGCCACTAATGCAAAATCATTGGACAGCTCAGTGTGCTTGGAGGAGAATGGTAACTGCCAATTCTATTCGGCCAAATAGCGCTGGCCAGCATCATGCTGAATGACCGGAATAGAAGGGGGAGGCATCCTACCCAAGTGAGGCCTACTATGCTCTCTTGGACTTCTGACTCTAAATGGTTACGGCACTGAAAAGGATCAAACTTGCGATCTCTTTATGACAGGGCCAGTATCGTAAAATATTACAACTGGACAATCCTAAATATTGGAATTATAAAAGATAAAGTGGGAAAAATAAATAAATCTCTAGGATTAGAATACATTCTGTTTTGAAAGTGAGAAAGAGGAAGAGAGAGAGAGAGAGAGGGAAATCATGTTTTGTCACACCAAAGGGGCAGTGGCACCACTGAAGACCGTTGATGCTATCTGGCAGTCAGGCAGTCTTGCCTCTCTGCTGCTCTCAAAGAGTGCCTTTATAAACCAGCCTTTGCTCCTGCACATCACAAAGCCACAATGGACATTAATCACTATGCATAGGCCACCATGCACAGTCTCCATACACACACAGACACACACACAGACACACACACACACACACACATACAGACACACACACAGACACACACACAGACACACACACAGACACACAAATATATGCACTCAGAGACAGCATACATGCATGCATGAGCAAACACACATGCTCACACACACAGCACTAACAGAATTTGGTCTTGCTAGAAGAGAGCTCAGAAATGCACTGAAACTGGAAGCCCTTAATCACTTGCTCCCTTCCTCTCTCTTTCTCTCTCTCTCTCTCTCTCTCTCACACACACACCGTGTCATCATGGTAATCAACTCTTCACCTCACACAGGCCTCCCTTCTAAGCCAATGCTGACTAATTGGATTTTCATTCTTCTGTTTTTTTTCGACTCCCTCTTTGTGTATGAGAGATCTCTGCCTGGTCGGAGACCCACAGTGCCGGGGTCTACACCGGGGAAGCACATTACTGAGGTGATTAGAGGCCAGGGAGGAGGAAAACAGGCAGAGAAGGCAAGAGAAGAAAAAGATATACTTGTACAAAAGACTAAAGAAAGGCTAGACTAAAACTTAGAACTAAAAAGTGACTGAGTGTTTCCAGAATAGACACAATGGCAAACACAGGCAGCTGTTTCAGCAAAACTGAACACACATCCACACACGAGCACACATTTTGTGAGACAATAGAGGATTGAATACAACAGATGAATAGGACTTAGGAATAGTCAGTCATTAATTCAGCAGACTTTGGGTTCTCTAATGAGAGCTTAATGCATGTTTTGATTAGATAAGAACCCGTCAACTCACTTTGGAGGCCTGCCGATTCCAGCGTTGGTATTCGGCCAGCGTATCAAAGTTGACGTAGTAGGTCTGGGCCTGGGGGCCGGCAGAGCTGAACGTCAGACAGTGCTGCCTCCTCTTCACTTCCTCTACCTGAGAACAGAAAGAGTTTAGATGTGTCAGGTGTCAAAGAGAGAATGTCAGATAGACAGACTTCCTAAATTATTTGTATGCTGTCATAACCATGTGGTGATGTTTCATGAACCTGAGGAGTAATTATGATTTTCACTTTTTTTTCAAGCAGACTTATATAAGTGTTGCCCTTCTATGGAAATGAGTGGGCCAGCACCTTTAGGATCTGAAAAAAACATCAACAATTCTACTTTTTGGCTTAGGAAAAAAGAAATGGACACCGGAAACTCCACTGTAGGACACTGATTGCTTTATATGGAGTTTATTTTTGTGTGCCTTTTGGTGCCAATGCTCCTGTTAAACAACCAGGTGCACAGTGCATCTGCAGTCACATGTGCTTTAAGTCCATTTTCTGCTGTTTGCAAGTGGCAGGCTAGTGTGTTTTAGATAAAAATACTACAAAATATAACAGTCAAAACACAACATTCTTGCTGCCGAGTACATTGAGTGTGTGCAGCCCAGCTGTGGCTCTGTCCTCAGGGAGAGAGTGAGGTGACAGGGCCAAGTGTGGAGGTCTACAACCCCAGCTCCAACCTTACCTTCCCCCCAACAAGGGGCAGAATGTGCATCTTTCCCGTCAGGCTGTCTTTGACAGAGGCTACGATCAGGCAGGTGCCACACAGGATGACCTGACGCTCTGCCCATTTGTGAAGTTGGGTCTTGCCCTTCCGCACACTGAAGACGCCCTTCAGGAGAGTCCGCTCCTGCTGGTCTGCGTTTACTGGCCGCTCTGCAGACACAATCACAGCTTTCATTTGAATTTTACCAGGTTGTCGGGTCATACATATGTCCTATAACAATAGTCTCCACCACCCCTTCCAAACCCAGCACCCTACTGGACTACAAGAACTGAAAGAGAGGCACGCACATGGACAAACATAAAGATGTGCTCTACCTCCACATCTACAGGACCCTCAAGCACCATATACACACTCAGGAATTGCAGATTGACACTTTATACCACTGCAGATGTTTATTTAATTACATGTTGCCACTGCACACTGACTCTTCTGTACTGGTCCAGTTGATTTTGTTACATGCCACTTTTCCCATTACCTGCACTTTATTTTGTATTACCTGCCCGTTGTATGAAAGTATAAGGACAATAAAACTCTTGCTTTTCACTTACTCTTACTTATATGTTTTATACATATGTAAAAATCTATATTCAGTAAGAATTTTCTTAGCCTAAGTCTACCCTTAACTAAGGGTACGCATGGGTGTGGAAGAAATCTGTTAATCGGTGAAGGTACTTATACTGAAGTCAGTGCTCCACTGCACGGCATCATGGAGAGCCAAGGAGAAAATATACAGGCCTGAATGTGATTTACATATTATGGCCAAAAGTATGCAGACACCCTTCCTAATTACTCAAATCATCTAGGAGCAATGACAAAACTGTAGACCACCCAAACTCACAGAGCGGTGCCGTACTGTAGTGGATATCCTCTGTTGCACCATTCACTACAGAGTTCTAAACTGCCTCTGGAAGAAGCATCAGCACAAAAACTGTGGGTGAGGAGCTTCATGAAATCTGTTTCCATGGCCAAGCAGATGAAATAAAAGTCTAAGATCACTATGAGCAATGCCAAATGGCGGCTGGAGTAGTGTCAAGCATGCTTCTGCTTTTCATTCATGCTTTAACAAATTATAAAAATGCACACCCCTAGTTTCAACTTCAGTAAATGTTTTGCTCTTTCGGTTTTCAGAAGAAATATAAACATGTAGCTAAACGTGCTGATGTGAAAAATTAATATCACAATAGTTACCTAACATTTCGTCATGGTTTAAGATACTAAAGCAATATCATATAAAGAAAAAAATGCTACATGTAAAAGATAATACATGTACATACATGTTTTCTGCAAGTTATTTCAATAACATGCTGGTGAGTATTCATTTTGGGGATTATAGACTAAAAATCCCTTATGGTTGTTGGCATAATGGTACAGCAGTCTTCAAAAAAAATTAGTTCACCCTAGTTTTTTTTTCTCTGGATGTTAGACCCTCTAGCTACCTTGTACACTGAGTATTTAAAGAGCACCGCAACAGTTACCAAGAGCTGTGAAGGTGCTCAGAGCAACACCACACTTTATATAAAATAAAATAACACATTAAAGAAGGTATGGGTAACACTATGTGACAGCGTGGCGGGAGCTTGTGAAATCAAAGCGGAAAAAAAAACCCTCTAATGAAACCACAATTCGTTTGACTACAACGCAGGAACATATTTTGACAGTATAATGATTGTGTAAAATGAATATTGCAAAATTCCTACATGTGCAAGACACACACCTGTGTACCTGAATGCCAGAAACACCTCAATAGTTGATAGAAATCTTCTTAGCATATAAACCTCCCAAGAGACAGCTGTCACAATACGATACACACACACACACACACAATCTTAGGGTCACAGAGGCAAGACAAACAGATACAGCTGTAATTCTTCTCTTTCATATTGTCTGACACTGACCCACACACACACACACACACACACACACACACACACACACACACACACACACACACACACACACACACAC